>JAADVF010000191.1:0-42984 GCA_023334555.1 Elongisporangium undulatum
GAAGGGGGAGGAATGTGGGCCAGGTAATTGCGTGCCCCCCTCAAACCCTCTATCTCGCCTTTAGTTTGTTTTTGCGCAATAAAGACACGCAGATGTATGCCCAGATTCAAGAGATTTTTTATTCTAAAGTAGAAAACCCCGTGTGAACGACCATAAGTGGCGTGCAGGTTCCAATCAAAGTGAGATGAAGAAGAGAAGTGAGGAGGCGGGCCGCCACCCGCAGCGGAGGAGGGCCGGGTCCACCCATCGTCCCGTTGTTGCTGGGTTCCACAAGGACCGGTACACTTGTGAGACCACGGTCCCACAGACCCAGACCCTGGCCTGTCGGGTTATGTGGGCCTTTGGGTCGATTCGCAATTGTGGAACGCGTGGGTTTTTACGCCAAAGTGGGTCAGGCCCACTTTTTGCGTGCGTCGGCAATCGACTGCGGATCTGTGACGTGCGACAACGGTATGGTCTTGCGTAACCAGCGACCTAAAGCAGCCACCAGCAGACAATGACACAGAGAGCGAGCAAGCAGACGCACATCACACGCATGCGGAGAACGCTTCTCCACAGTCTGAATTCATACCCTTTAAGAGCAACAACGCACGCTCCCGAAGCGCTCGCTGCCTGTCGGGCTGGCCATGCTTTGGCCTAGCACAAGTAGCTTGAAAGATCAGACTGCTCAAGATGACTTCTCCATGAGGTGAATGGGCTTGAGAATCGAGATCTTGTTGGTCTCGACGATGGATCCGTTCATGACCATCTCGTCCAGGATGAAATGCGCCTTCTCCAGGTTGAACATGATCTACAGTACGAACGTGTGAGCCAACTGCAACAGCAGTAGGAATCAAAGCAATGGAGACGACAACGCACATCTAATTCGCACTGGATGGAAGAACAGAGATCGCATTGTTGGGTGCAGCAAGCGCAGAGAGTTAGGCCCAATGCAGAAGTCAGGTCTTCAAGAGCAGTGCACGTACCACACTCTCAAAGTACTTGTCCATGGTCTCGACCAGCGCGTGGATGAACTCCAGGATGCCGAGCTCGTTCTAATCCACAGCGCAATGTGTCAGTTCCATCTACAAGGGAAGGGAGGGGGGAAATTCTGCTGAAGAACCGACCTCCGAATCGTCGTCCTTGACGCCCACGATGAAGAACAGCGACGCGTATCGTCGGTAAATAACTTTATATCCTCGGTATTCCACGAACGAGCACTGCAAACACACGCACAACGGGGCTTTTTTCAGCATGCGCGCATCCCAGAAACCGGCCCAAGCGTTCCTCCTTCAAAGCGACATACCTGGCTCTCGTTGCGACCGAGGCACTTGCGGATAATTTCGGCCTCCAGCGCCACGCGCTCCTGGATGGACAGGAAGTCGTAGTACTGGGCCAGGCGGGTCTGGCCCTGCTTGTTCACCATGAGCACGAACTGGATCATGACGGCTGCTCGCTTCTTTGCTATGATCGCGTTCCTCTCGGGCCGCGCGGCAACAAATCAACAACATACAGCAGACCGACGTTCAATTCATTCATACAATTCATTTTGTTGCAATTCAGAATATTTTAATCGCTTCAATTCGAAATAAAAAATGAATTGAGGTCGATCTTGAAGCGGCGCGCGTTGCACATTGGCGCATTGACGACAGCGGAGCATTGGCGGCGGTTGAAGCATGGACGGCCTGCTCTTCGACGCCATCGCGCAGCTGCTGGGCGAGCTCTTCGTCAACGCGCACGAGGAGAACATCGCCTTTTCGCTCGGCGACCTCTTTGGTATGTACGCTTCGTTTATCAGTGGTGAGAGAGACACAGAGAAGAGGACTTTCTCGTCGTGTACGTCACAGATGCCAGCCACTTCACGCTCAGCGACGTGTTTCTCCAGACAAAGGTGCGTTACAGAGCTTTGATAGAGAAGAAGATCAATGCGGCTGATTGGATCGTGATCGCTGGGTAGACCATCAATGCGCTCCACTTGCCGTTTGAGCTCGTGGCTGGGTACATTGGAGACGTCAAGATCGAGGGTCTGCTAGGAGTCGTGGCTGGGTCGCCTCTGAACGTCTCAGTGGACAATGTCTGCCTCGTGTTGCGCCATAAGCAGGTGGACTGGGACAATGAGCTGGCTCTCCGCTACGCCAAAGAATGGCTCGTGGCGCTGTGGCAGAGCATCGCGTCGCCAGCGGCCAAGAAGAAAGCCGCTACATCGGCGGGAATGTCGCCGGCCAAATGGATCAAGGTGAGTCATGCACTCGCAATGTGCTGGATATATAGCTGACTGCTGTACCTTGCTGAAACGGACAGAACAAAATCATGGCAACGGTGGCAGATACGACAGTGCAATTGGAGCGCATCCACGTTCGCTTCGAGGTGAAAGGTTTCAATAGCCTCGTTGGCTCTGGCGATGCTTGCTTATGCTCTTTGCTGTCATTACTAGAGTGAGTGTGATAGGAAGCGCATCGCATACGGCCTCTACATCCCAGTACGAATGTGCTCTGGACTTTCTGGATGTCCATTCTATCAGGAACTCTGACGAGGAAAACAAATGTTTTGACTTGTAGATGATTCGCTTTGCGACGCGCGATATTGAGGAGCAGATTCTCCACCGACGCATGCAGCCTGGCGTCACGTATCCAAAAGCATGCGAGGAGACGGCATCTAAATTATTGTCGTTTGTCAACGTCTCCTTCTATTGTGATCTCCAGGCAGAAATATTCTATGACGAAGCCAATCAATTGCCATTGACTGCGTCAATTTCGGCTCAAAAAGTGCGTCGCCAGAAACTACTCGAGATGTTTCGTGTGTGTGCTCTCAAGCCATTTCTACCGGATCAACGTCGCGATCTGATCTTTGTGCCAACACTATGGATCAAGTTGGATTTTCAACGGCGGATAAGCACCAGCACGGCAGTATCGGGTGATTTAAGTGGTAAACAGCAAAGTCCCGGAGTATTCGTTGCAGCCGTTGACCTGGTCACGGAATCGACGCAAATAAACGCCGATTTCGCACAATTAACCGCGCTAGTTGAGGAGATGAAAAAGTTTGCGGATTTTAAGGCGCGATCAGACAAGCAGCAATATCGTCCGAGCTGCGTTGACAGGGAACGGGTGCCCCCACCGACTGTTCAAGTAATTTCCACGTCTCTCTTTCCGGTGATCATACCGCACGAAGACTTGGCATTTCCCGTGGAGAAGCAGTGTAAGTCGAGCGAATGGCTTCGTGGCATGTGGCGGTACGCAATCCATTCTGTGTTACGACAACGCCAGAAAGAAGGCACTCGTCGTGCTGGGTTATTCACGAGCAAATCAAAACTGAAAATGGAGAAATCTCAGCAGAAGGCACACTACATCGATCTTTATACTAGGAATCTGAGTGATGAAGCGATCAAGATCATAATACGTGGGCGTGCAATTATCTCACTTCCGATTTCTCCGCACAAAAGCTCAAATGCTGAGAAAGCCAAAGCGCAAATACTTGCTCAATTGCCATCTTTTGCGCCACTTACAATGAAAGAGCGCTGGGAGTATTCAGATCTCATTCAGCAACTGTCAGTTTCGGATCAGCGCGTGTATCGAGCCATGGCTGATAACAAAATTCGAGATGATTACCTTGCGTCGATGAAACCAGAATCGCCCAGCAAAAGAAATTCTTCCAGTTTTGAGCCGCTGCGAACTTCATTATCAGGGGATTCTTCTTTTGACGCCACGCGCACATCTCCCAAACGCAGCTCTACGCCAGCGCAATCGTTCTCAAGCGAATTTTCGTCTGAAATACCCGTTGGCTTCATATCAAATCATCATCAAGTGACTAGAAGTAAGACCGAATCCGCATTACTACACAAGCAAGATCAAGCATTGCCAGCAACACCAACGCATGTCCACAGCTCGATGTATAGTGATGGAAGTAAATCTCCAAACAAGAAATCGGTAGCAACTGGAACAACATCGCACTCGACACATTCCAAGCGAATGTGGGTACAAGAGACGATTTTCCCATCGTCCATGGTGAAGAAGCCCTTGCCACTAATTAACTGGTCACTTGGGCCCATTACGATCAACATTCAGCATGCTTCCTCGGTTCCGTCACTGTTGGCTCTGCCAGAAGATGAAGGGATTTTCTCGAGAGATTCGTTCATGGAGATTGGATTTGAGAGCTGCAAGGGGGCCATTTTGATCTGTCGATCGCCTGACGCATGCTTTCTTGTTGAGATGCGATTCGGACTGTTCCATGCCACATTGTTTGGTCAAAATTCAGACCAAGTCGGGAATGGAGTCACGACAGACTACATCCATCTCCCAGAAAATGGATTTCTCTATGTTGGTCTCAAATACAACCGGAAGAATCCATCTTCACCGACCAAGTCATCAAATCCAAGAATGAAAATCAGCGAAGAAGAGTGGGAGCTCGTCGGCAAGATCAGCATCGGTCCAATCAAAGTTGATTACAATGAGCTTACGCTGCAGACGGCCTTGCTCCAGACAGCAGAAGATCGCTATTCACGTAAGTTTTGTCAAAACGCTACCTCTCAGGACACTCTACAACTAAACGGTGCATATTCTTGTTCGGTTGCTGTGTGTAGAGGGTTTTCTTATCACGACAGGGATTCCGCGCAATACGTTCATAATCGACGACGTCTTTGCCAGCTGGAAGCGATTCCTTGACCGCTTTCGCCACAAGAAATCGGATCACAGCCGAGATCACCCATCCATCCTCGATCTCGCAGAAGCAGCAGCCAAGAAAAAGCATGCCAGGGATGCTAAGAAAGCTCGATTCACGAAGCTCTTGAACGTTCTGCTGATGCATCCATCGACACTGGAGGTCGAAGCGAGCGGTGTTGTGTTCAATCTGTCCCTTCTTACCAATCATCTGGAGGAAGCACTAGGTGCTTCAGCGGTGCACTCGTCGCTTGGCGAGTTTGAAAGCGTGAACATTACTCTGCCGTCGGTGCACGTCGGCCTGCAGAATCGCCCTGATATTAACGAGTGTCAAGTGGATGCGGCCGGTGCACGCGCCAACTTTCGGACGACAAAGCACGGCCGCACAGCCGTGTCCGAATATCTGCTCCATCGTGTGTGTGGGCTTCCAGAAAAAAACACGGCGTTCTAAAGAGCAAGGCCAAAAGTTGCATATAAATCCAGAGAAATCACGTCGAAATTGCCAGATAAATCGGTGCTTGTCTTTGATCGCGCGTGTCGCTTGAACCTTCGCGCCCCTCTGGAGTTGCAACGTTATGCTCTTGCCTTTTCTTGTTCTGCTCGATTCGTTGTTTCAAAGTCACTCTGGAAAGGCTTCGTCTCAATATCTCTGCATCGCCATTACTATCAAGCCTCGTTGATGCATTCTTCAGCATCGTATTCAACGACTGGCTACGATGAAGGCTTGATCCGTCTGCACACGCGCTCTCGGTAGGTTGTACGTCAGTGGGCTTGTACTTGATAGCCGGTGTGCTGCTGCAGCAATCCCAAGCTGCTGCACCGGTACGCACTCGAGAAACTAGCAATGGCGGGAAATACCGGTTTGTTCTTGGATTCTGTGCGATGGCCACATCATTGGCCGATATCAGTGAACTATCAACATTGGTCGGCAGCTTCCACTTCTCCTGAAAGCGTTTATCGTGTAGCAGAGGGTCCACGACGATGTGTTGGCAGCGTGAGCTTCGATCCAGTAGCTCCACAAAGCGATCGGGCGTTTGCTCATCAGCTATCGGTACAGAAACTACTTGTTCACGATTTGTTAGTGCTCCCAATGTGATGAGAGCTTGCATGAACCTAGTGTGCCTACCTCTGACGTCGTGAGCGGGCAGGCGCACCACACTAGTGCTCACTGACGACTGGTTCGGTGGGGACTCTGGCGAAGATGGGGGGTACGACGGGATCTGGAGCGTATGGCTGTGGTGGGTTGGATTCTCGCTGCTACTTAGGAACTGAAGTGACGCTGCAACATCGTAATTCCCACTCAAGTCCACGAGACTCTGCTTTCGACGTGCTTTTGGTTTGTGCTGCCGCATTTGCATACGCACGGCCTTGCTCTGATACAAACGCCGGATTTTCGCGATTGTTTCTTGGAAGAAAGTCACGTACTCGTCCATTCGGTTCGTGAGTGTCATCTGCAGCGCAAACAAAGCGATTGGCTCGGATACACAGCCTCGTTTTTCAGTGTCTACTGTACCAAGGAACTTACCAGATGACCAAGAATGAACAGCAGGCGATAGAACTCGGCTTGACGAAGAGGAGGATCCTTTAGGCTCCACTTGGTCCAACTGGATCGAAGGATCATCGAGACAGCGTTCTTGTGGATATTTTCAGTCTTGGCCTCCACCAACACGTACGCGAGATCGTAGTACATGATGCGCAGCTAGCAAATGAAAAGTCAATAGGATCACAACGATCCCTGAGGACTTGAAGCAATCGAACCTGATCTTGATCCACCAACTTGTGCTCGTGAGCATATAGCTCCCACCTAAAGAGCGTTGTGTTTCAATCAGTGCGGGTCATTGAATTTAGTTAGAGGCAGAATGGTACTTCACACCATTGCTCCAGGCATTTCTCGATGGACGGAAGCTGCACCATAAAGTTGATGTCCAAAACGCTGTCTTCGAGGAACCGATGCAGATCCTCCAGCTTGAGCGATTTCGCAAACGGACTCTTCACGTATTTCGCGTTGGCGTCGTATTCGGCTTGGGTGATCGCATCAGCTCGCTTGGCATGCATCCGCTTCCACTCATCCACCGTGCGTAGTGAGCTCACAAAGTGTGGCATGGTGTCCCGCATGGGGAACACTAACTTTTGCAAGACCGCCATGTTGATACCCCCTTTTTCCAACTCCAATGTGTTCAATTAGTGAGTTGCAGAAGAGGAATCAAGGTACATAACTCTGCCCTCACCCGAGTTCGTGCACAGCGTGCTGCTTCAACAAAGGCTACGATTTGCTTTAAACTCGGTCAAAAGCGTTCAATGCTTTCGTGCATGGCGCTGGACAGTGTGATTGTCTGCTCGTTCTATAATTGTGTGGCGGGTGATGCATCGGCTATTAATACATGCGCACCTGCATCTGAGTCAGCTTCATGAGTGCGTGTGTGTGTTCAATCGTGCCTTGTGCAGTTCTGATTTGGCTTCTGTAGCAGGAATGTGGGGGGGATGATGGACTAGCAGCATGTGAACAATTGTCCCGATCGTATCAATAAATCCTGTAATAATGACTTTCAGCTCATCCGCCACCAGGATTCATGGAGCCAGGAGCCGGCGGTGGTTGCATAGGACGCTGGCGAGGATCACGAACTCTTCCTGCACCTCTACCAGGCTGAATGTGCATGGATGGCGGACCAGCCAATGGCGGGTTGTGTGGTGGGTAGCCACCATATCCCAGGAGTCCCTCACCAGACATGCCTGGACCTCGACCTGGATTGGGGGACATTCGGTTCAGATTGGCGTGAGGCGCTTGAAAATGCCCGTTTGGACCATACTCTGGTCCATTCTGTGGATACGGAATGTAGCCACCAGGAACGCCGCGACCTCGACCTCGTTTGGGGCGCATGCCTTGCTGTGCTTGTCGACGTCCAGGATTAAATCTTTCGTTTCCACGTCCTCTTCCTCGCCAGCCTGAACCCATGGGTGGTGGTTGAAATGGAGCTATAATCACAGAAAACAAATTTAAGTCAGTGCTCACTCCAACTACGCCATCACCATATATGCATACCATTAGCAACTGGTGGGGACCAGCGATCTGGGAAATGACCTTGCGGAGCACCAGGTGGTGGTGGGCCTTGATCTCTGGGATGCCAACCACCAGGGCGAGGTGGTCCCATCGGAGGAGCCAGGTGCTGCTGCTGCTGATCAATAGGAGGCCAGCCGCCATGAGGTGGTTGTCCCATCGGAGAAGCCCGCTGATGCCAATTGTTGTTTGGATTACTAGGTTGTTGCTCTTCCATCGGCCGGAGCGTAAGCAAATTGCACGAAGGGTTTTCCACGTCCACAATGCAGCGCTTGGTACGTGAATGGTCCAAAAGAGCAGCCCACGGCTTGGACGAGCGCAGTGTCGATTTGCTTCCAATCACATAGCATGCAAACTTTGCACGCGTAAGTGCCACATTCATACGCCGAATGTCGTTCAAGAAACCGACGCCAGCCTTTGGATCCGCACGCACAGTTGACACTAATGAAGGCAAAACAAGGGTCAGCTTGGCCATCTCAAATGAAATCGACTTGAACAAGTGCACTTACATATGATGATGTCCTTTTCTCTACCCTGGAAACCATCGACAGTATTGATCTCGACTTCATCAGCGAATCGTGGGCCCAGCGCACGTCGGAAGCGGTTCTTCAGCTCTTCCATTTGTTGACTGTATGGGGTAATCATACCCACCTTGCCAGCAATAGCGTCCGGAGGACACGACTTTTTCAGTGTAAGGTACAGGTTGACCGCGAGTTCAGCTTCTCCGATATTGAGTCGAGAGACCGATCGAGTTACTTCACGGCTGCTCAGTAGATTCCAAAACACCAGCGGCATAAACGCTGGGCCGAGCTGGTGGTAAGGTTTCTTGTAGGTATCTCCCTTCACGTTTTCGCCGTCCTGCAGCTGGCCGTCGTAAAAATAGTGGCGAGGAAAGTCTGAAATCATAGGGTGACTATGCAGATAATACAGAGATTAAATAGGGCAATTGTTCGGACGGGAACCATGAATTCATACCTTCGGTACTGAGTGCGCAACATGTGCACCGGGTGGCCGCAACTTTCCAATCGCTCAAACAAACTTCGTTCATACAGCGACTGGCCGCTCGTGCGTGAAAATACAGTTGCTGACAATTGCTGAGGATCACCAACTAAAACGCACTGACGACTGCCGAATCTAGCTCAATCAAAACGACAGGCATCATGTCAGTATCCAGCATGTGTTTGTTCCCTCAAGCACGGCAAGCGTACGCACTTCATTGGAATAATCGTGGATAGTTCGACAGCCTGAGCTGCTTCATCCACAACCAATACCTCGTATTTGGCACTCGCATCCAAAGCGGCAACACCAGCACTCGATAGAGTAGTGAACACGATGTGCGCAGTATCGAGAAAAGATACTTCAAGCGACTGCCGCACCGACTGAGACAGCTTTCCATTTTCCGCTACAGTTTTCCTCGCGAATTCGTATCGTTGCAACTCCAGTTTCAGCTATTAGCACATAAACAATAAAGGTGATTAGTACGGGGTCATTCGAGGAAAAGAGAGAGAGCGAGAGCGACATATCCTTACGTCGCAAAGTCGTTCAAGACAGGCATTGATTTGCTGTGCGACCACACGGTATTGATGCCAATTGGTGTAGTCAATCGGTTGCGCTGGTGCCTTGGGCTTGTCATCATCATTAGTCTTGTCATCGGATTCAGGCGTAGAAATTGGTTGCTCCTCTTTGACTTCATGTTTTACAACATCTTGTTTAGGGTGTTCGACAGCGACTGGCGGTGGTGGCGACATCGGTGGTGGTGGCGGTGGCGGCGGAGGAGATGACGGAGGAGACCCTGGTGACAACGGTTGCGGCGGAGGGCTCTTTGGCACTGTATCCATTTCCACGTCTTCATGTTTTATCACAGCAGGATCTGCGGAAATGCTATTATCGGGCTCCAGCTTGATCTCAGGCGCATTCGTTGTCGAAAAGGGTTCATTGATCTCTGGCTCATCTTCATCATCCATTTTCAAATCTTGAACAACAGACACGTCGTTTGTCAAGCCCGCTTTTTCAACTTTTGCGGATGTAATCGGCAGAGGTTCGTCCTCTTCCGGTTCATCTTCGAGGTCGCTCTTGAGATGCATATGTTCATCATCATGATTCGAGTCTTGTGGCTCGATTTTCGTTGGAAGGGGCTCATCCTCGTCTTCATCACCGCTGTTGTCTTCGTCGAAAAAGGCACTAAACGCTTTACTGGTTTCAGAAGCATTGAATGCTGACGGATGGTGGGACAGAGTCGGCGAAGATGTGCTGTACGAGACAGGAAACGCTTCGTTTTCTTCTTCTTTGTCATCACTTTCACCACCATACGCATCGAACGAGCTTCGACCACCGTATGGCTGAGGACCCGATGATGGAGATAGCCACCCAGGAGGAGACGGAGGTCCGGGTGGAGACGAAGAACCATAAACTGGCACTGGCGGTGGAGACATGGACCAGTCCGCTGGTGACGTTGGCACTTCGTGTGAGAAAGAGGCAAGCTGAAGTGGGGAGACTGGCGAATCTACTGGAGGTGGTGGCGGCGGTGGCGACGGAGAATATTCTGGAATCAAAGGTGCTGCTGGGGCAATCTGGGGTTGAACAGGCAATATGACCGGGTTTGCATCAATTGACGCCACAACTTCTCGCAAGTGATTACGGATCAAAACTGAATCACGCTCAACCTATCAATGAGAGAAACCAGATGATCAGCTTGTCATTCATACTGCTTGAACCAAAAAGAGTGTACTTACTGCAAAAATTTCGCTGCGAAGACGAAGGATATTGCGTTCTAACACATCAATGGGTTGGCCACAAATTTGATCCAGCATATCATCAAGACCAACGCTGCGAACATTCGCACTCTGCATAAGCAAAATACAAATCTTTGTCAGTAAAAAGGTTTGGAAGAGAAGAGGCAATCAAGGCATCAACATCATACCAATCCTCGGCCCACACGAACAATCTTGGGAAAATACCGCCGGCCTTCTCCGTCGCAGAAACCTTCTTCAATGACCTTTCCAACTATATTATCCACTGCAGCATTGGACGGAGCAGTGACCTGATTCACATCGGCATGCAAGAGATTAAGAGATTAGACACGCGGTGATTTAATTTACAGCAGGAAGCAGTCGTACCAGGATGTGTGGCTTTTCGTTGCCGATTGCTGCCCACGCTTTGCTAGTTTCTTCGTCTGGGCGCCGAGCCACATCCAAAACAGCATTATAATAACGGCTGTACTCGCGTAGGTGTAACGAGTTCAACAAGCCTTTCAGCGTCGTGGTTTTACCAGTACCCGGAGGACCTTTGATCAGCGTGAACCCCTTGGATGTCGCTGCAGCAGTAATCGCTTCCAATTGAGAGTCATTAAACGCCTTCTTCAACCACCGTACATACTCAAACCCGAGCGAATCCAATTTCATCGAGCCCTGCTCATGCTTGCCCGAAAGCAGCAGCGGCATAAGCGGGTAGCCCTGGCAGTCACACAGAGCGCGAAATTCGCGAACACTCGTCACCAGGTTGTTGAGCTTGAACATGAACAGGTTTTCCTCTTGGTCGATGGCTCGCCAGGGAGACGACAAGACGCTCATGGTCAACCCTTCACGCGAAGCCTTTTGCGTAGCGACGATACCGAGAACACCAAGCTTTCGCTCGTATGCAGGGGTTGAATCGGCTTTTCCAGCACTGTGTTGGAAGTACGTTCTGTTTGGTGTGATCAAAACCAGGTCGTTGACGAAGACGGAGTCCACGGAATCGTGCTTGTTAAATGGCGGTCCTTTTCGCTTCTTCGCATCCACTCGAATCTTGCACGTGTTCGATAGAAATGTCGAGCCAAACGCAGTCACAGAGACAGGAACTGGATGAGGAGCATCTGTGGAGATCGCATTTAACGTCTGGGCCTGGACTTCTTCAATGGCCAGAGGCTCCCAGACTGAAAAATAGTGTTCATAGGACCGAAACTTGCTTGGCACCTTAGCGATTTCAACTTCTCCTTCCTCCGAGCCGTCATTGGCTTCGCTGAACGAGTTGTCCTTCTGTGATTGCTTCACAAGAGCCTCCGCCAGATCCCACTCCAGGATCTTATCAAAGAAGTGCGTTAAGGTCTTTGGTGCAGATGATGGTGGAGGCATCGAGGGAGCTGAAGATGGCTCTCGTGCAGGCCCAGACCTGGTGGCAGCAGCTATGCATTCATAAGAACATGGTGAGTTGGAAACTCAAGCTTCGGAGCGCCAACATGATCCAAAGCGTACCGCGCTGCTTGGTGGGTCGTCGGTGCGCTTCCGCTTCTTTCTCGTCCGCCTTGGCACGCTGCGCCTCTTCGTACTTGCTGCTCTTCTTCAAGATCGAGCGCGGTTTGTCGCTTTGTCGATCGACCACAGCCTTCACGGCCTTGATCTGCTTGCTGGCGGCGGTTGATGCTGGCGTTTTGCGGATCGTGAACGCTTCGCCATTGTCCGAGCTTTCGCTATCCGACACGGCAATCGCTTTGCGCTTGTTTTGCTTGATCACAGGCTTCGTATTCGCACGCGATGCAGCAGCACGACGTGGCTTGGCCACTTCTTCATCCGAGACCACAAAGTCCGACAGTTCGTTGTCTTCTTCGTCCTCGTCCTCTTCGCCTTCTTCATAGTCAACATCGGCCTTCTCATCCTCTGATGGCTCCTCTTGGTCCTACAATCAATGCAGACACATGCATCATCAGCCCTTCACCCACACAAAGGAACAGGAGCGGTATGGCGTGTGCTCTGCAAGCAATGCTCTACAATGCGTTTCTATCTGTTCGGAAACTGATCTTCTTCCCACCACTGTACCTCGCGCAGCTTTCTGGCTCGAGTCGCGATAAGCGTGGCCATGCGTCCGCGCTTGGCCTTGCCGGTCGCGGCCGCCTCTAATCGTGTAGACCGCCTCATGTGTCTCTCTGTCCCATGCACTAGCGGCAACTAACACCAGCAGCTGCAGTCCCTCCTTTCCTAATGCAACAGCTCTCTCAGGAATTCTCAACCGCAGAGACCGCGACAGGAGATCGGTCGCTCTTGTCCACACACACACAGACAGCAGCAGCGGCTTCAGAGGCGCTGGACTGGTCTGGCGGGCGGGCGCTGGCTTCGGTCGGAGTGCGCGCTTGGGTGCCTAATACGAAATGAGCCTGCGAGGTGAAGACACTCCGAGCCAAGGCCGCCGCGGCGGTGCGGAGGCCGTTGCGCGACCTTCGCGTCACACGCCGACTAAGTACGCATGTGTCCTCCTCCGGCCAGTCTATATTAAGTTCGGTTTCAGCTGAACCTAGCCTGATTGGGCTAACACATTTCAGTACTAGCTGGGTCAATGCGATTGCCGTCTGGCCGTGATTCGGCCGAGCGGATCGTCGTTGTGGTTGCTGGGCGCGTCGCCGCCGCCGCGCATCCGCTCGTTCTTGATCGTGCGCAGGTAGTTGGGCGACCGCAAGTACTTGTTGGGCGTCTGTTGGCCAGTGACCCACGGGTGCGCAAGGGCCTGCTCGGCTGTGTAGCGCTTGTCCGCGTCCACCTCTGTCGATTGACACATCGTCGCAGATTTGCCATGTCAAGACAAGAAAGAGAGTGCTACAAGAGCAAATGGATGCGTACCGAGCAAGTTACGCAAGAGATCCTTGGCGCTTTCCGACAGATCGCTGGCCCATCGAGGGAAGCGAAGACCAAACTTGGCCTATTGGGCAGAGACAGTGATCAGCGTGAGCCAATATCGGTACAATTGCATGAGCGTACACGTACCCGCGCTGCTTTCTCGTTGATGATCTTCGCGCCATCGTCATTGAACGGCAGGCAACCACACAGGAGAACGTAGACAATAACGCCCAGCGCCCAAATATCGACCGTCATGGTATACGCCTGACGCTGGAGCATTTCAGGCGCAAGATATCCCTGAACAGCCAAAGACACGTTAGCTCTGGCATGGATACACACACTATGGAAGACTACGCTTCACGTACTCTTGTGCCCAGGAACGACGCAGTCTTGTCATCGCCGTCCAGAAGCTTCGCGAGGCCAAAGTCAATGATTTTGACTTCGGCGCCAGGCGATTTGCTGGTCAGCATTAGGTTTTCTGCACAAGAACCACGTCAGTTCACGGCTTCTTAAGCGACAGTGTTTCGCCAGTCGACGTACCAGGCTTCAGATCACGATGCACGACGCCGCAAGCGTGCATATACGCCACAGCAGACGTGATCTTTCGGACAAATGCGCTGGCTTCGATTTCTGATAGCGTGCTGCACAGGCAAACGCAGTCAGACGGTGGTTCTCACCACAAGGAAGCTCACTGCGGCACCACAAACGCACCCTTTGTCCACCACGTAATCGAACAGTTCACCACCGTCCATGTATTCCGTGACCTACAACAGCGAGTATGGAAAGAGCGCGTTCGTCAGCATAAAGGGCGCCATCTGCCTCACAGAGCCATGGTCTCCGTGCAAGTACCATGCAGATTTTTGAGTCGGTCAGGTACACATCGTCAATGCGGATGATATTCGGATGGCGCATAGACTGCAACACCTGGATCTCCAGCTATACATACAAATATATCATGTCAGTTGCTACGATCAGCACGAGGCTGACCGCTTTACATCAGCCACTCGTACCTGGATTTGCTCCATGAGCTCATTGCGCTTGGACTGTATCGATCGTCGATCAATGACCTTGCACGCATGCAGCTGACCAGTCTGGCGGTTGCGACAGCGATACACGATGGACGTACTGCCGTGGCCTGGCGTACGCATCAAGTCCTCATGTCAGCACATTGCGCACAGACTTCACGGCGCTCTTCTCCTGCTTACCAACGTCCGAGATCATCTCATACTTGCTCTCGAGGCTGCCGCCCGTGTAGGACGGCCCGCTCACCTTGATCGCCTAGCGCACGCAGAGTCTAGGGCGTGAGTGCACACGCTAGTGGCCAACCAACCGCCCGTTGGCAGACGCGACGCCCATCACAGCACAAGAGGAAAATGGAACAGCGCAATACCTTGGGGCGGGATGGACGAGGTCGCAACTCGTCCGTGGAGATCGAGGCCTTGGTGTCTTTGTGCCAGCGCTTGCCCGGCAGTAGGAACCCGCTGTCTCCCTGCGCCGCGCTGTGGCCGCAGCAGAGCCACGACTGCGACTGAGCGGCCCCCATTGTCCCAAGCAGCCCTACGCTTTTGAAGTGAGCTCCTCACCCGAGAGAGGCAGGTCGAGCGCAAGGTGTATGCGTTTGGACAGGGAGGCCAAAACAGAACCGGACATAGAAAAGGCGGGGGTGATACATTCAAGCAACTTTCGCGCGACCTCCTCACAGGAATCAGATATCAGTCGAGATGACTGAGGTCTCATCCTCATTGAAGACGAGCATGGTGGACGGCAGGTTGTTGGTCAGCAGCTCGAGCTTGGTCAGATACTCCTTGGCCTGCGCGGCGTCGTCGCGTGCGATGCATTGCGGGTCCGGCAGCATGAGCAGGACCTGTGCAGTGTGCGTGCTGTTGCGCTGCAAAACCTGGTTGAGCTCCACGACGCTGGCCGTGCTTGCAAAAGCGTTCTCGAGTGGCGGCATATCGACCTCGGCCAGGATACTGTTGTTGGCATTGCCAGAGACCACGACGATATCCTCCACGGGCACTGGGATGCGAAGGCTCTCGGTCGTGTGTAGCAGACGCAGCCGCTCCTTCTGCATCAGCTTGGGGTTTGTGGAGCTGCAGACGCTGAGGAGTCGGATCTTGGTGTGGCGTTTCCACTGCTTGTTCGAGTGTAGCACATAGGCCAATTGCAGCATCAGAGCCGCACTGCTCTTCACGCTTGGCGACTCCAGTGCATTCGTGATCCAGACGTCGATGGTCTGGCGCGACTGCGCAGGGTGCCGCTCGGCAGCGGAATCTGGTTCTGGATCGGCACTGCCGCGTTTCAATTGCTTGCGGAACAGACGCGGATCCACTTGGTCTGTGTGGCAGACCACGACCATGGTCTTTCGCAGCATGATACCGTCCACGATCAGCCCAACGTAGTCAGAGGCCAGCTGCACGTCGATCAGGTTCGGCCGCATTTTCACACTTGCCTTGCCAAAGCCAGTCTAATAGCAGATGAATTGATCAGACCAGCTGAGCTACTCAGCCACAAGACAGAGGACTTACGTTCACCCATGGAAGCACCACCGTGTTGATTTGCATGCCCCCAAGCCCAGATGTCTGCATCAGCATGCGATAACCTTCACGCGGATCCTTGGCAACGATAACCTGACATTACAAGAGCAGGTTACTCATGTGGACATGCGCGAACCAATTGCAATTCAATCATACCTGTGGAATCGCTTTCAGCTTGGCATCAAAGATGTATCCAAGCCAATGGCTGTATTTCTCTCCACAGCGGTTGCTCGTGGGCAGGCCAAAGACGCCAGTGATGACATTGCCGATGATGTAGAGCCCGCCCTTCTTCAGATTGTGGCACAACTTGACTTCAGCGCAGTCGATCTCGTTCGTGAGCAGCAAGATCGATGGGCGCCAGAACTTGGAATGCGCCTTCCGGGTATCCAAACGTAGCAGATACTTGCGCACTTGGTGGTAGATCAGTGCTTGGCTGATGTCGCCCCAGGACTTGGGCGAGACGGTCATGCACAGGTAGACGAAGATACAGGTGAGTATGAGCAGCGACACGACCGCGTAGACTGCGTTGAGGTAGATCATGACGCCCAGATTCAGCACCGTGCCGAGCAACGAGAGATGCCACGTGTGGTATCGGAATGTTGGTCGAAAGTTAGGAACGCCCGTGACCTGGAGCAGGAAACAGGTCAAGTTCACACCGGCATACGCCAGACAGAAGAACGAGGTGCAAATCGGCGCAATCACGTCCAGGTCACCCAAGCAGATAAACACTTGTGCCAATACGCACGTAAACAGCACGGCGTGCTGCGGCTCGTCGCCCGAAGCCGATCCCTGTTTCATGGTGTCCAGAGAACGGAACAGATCGTCTCTAGCGATCGCTTGCAGGATTCTCGAGGCGCCAAAGAGCGCACCGAGACCGGACGAGAAGCAGGACACCAGAACGCCGAAGATCACCACAAATGGGTACTGTGACACCTCCTGGAAGAACGAGAAGTTGTTGCGCAGCGTTTCGCCCGGGAATGAAGCGGCAAATGTCAGGATAAGGAACAAGTAGATCACACACGAGGTGCCCACGGCCGCCAGAGTGCCCACTGGAAGACTTCTTCCTAGCAATACAGAAAGAATGAGTGGCAGGATGACGGATTGAGAGTCCATTCAAGAGCCGATGCGTGCAACGAACCTGGATTCTTGAGGTCCCCCGACAAGTTTAAGCCTTCCATGAACCCAGTGGCGAGTGGGAACACGATCGCTAGACATCAACTCAAGCGTCAGCCCAGCGCTCTAAGGGGGCAATCGAGGACAGTGAACTCACAGTACACGCCAGCCAGTGTGCAGACCTCGTTTTCGCCACACACGCCTTGCTCGGACGTGAAATGCTCCTCCATGTTGGCGCTCAGCGTGTCCATGCTCGGACCAACAAACTGGCCGCCGCTTTTCAGCTCATGCGGATGCACGAGATAGATGAACAGCGCTCCGATGGCCACGGTGGCAAACTGGAAAATGAACAAATACTTGTTCACGCGCGCGAACGCATTGGCGCCGATGAACGCGATGATGACGATCAGCACCAGAGCCCCCGTGGCCACGAGGATGACGATCAACTTCTTCGGCATGGACGGATCCGGAAACCACGTCTGCTGGGCTTCCTCTGCGAACCCGACCAGGTACATGGCCACGCCCACAGCGTACAGGAAGTAAAACTGGATGCCGATGGCGCCGCCGAACTCCGGACCGAGCGATCGGCTGCAAGAACGAGCTGTGTAGTCAGTAGCGATGGGCATAACCATCTCTCGCTGTTGGTTGCGCCACGCACCTGATGAGGAAGTACGACCCGCCGCCCTGCATGGATCCATTGCTGGCGATTGCACTAGCGGATAGCACTGTGAGCACGGCCTGCGCCTCGGCCACGAAGAAAATGATCAGGAACCCTTCGACGCCCGCTTGACCGACTCCCCAGCCCAGTCGCAGGAACAGGATGACGCCGATGATGTTGAGCAGACACGGCACGTACACACCCTGGATGCGTCATACACACACTCGCATCAGCTGTCATCATCCATGGCTGGCGCCAGTGCTATCGCTGCCGCACGCACGTTGATCGTTCCGAGCTCATTGCGCGTGTTGGTGCCGCTGGCTGCCGTGGAGGCTTTCTCGCTCATGGACCTCGTGAGCAGATGCAGATCCGTGTACGAGTGCGGGCTGTCGCCCCCACCAGAGCCCCATTCTGCGGTCACTGTGATGCGCGCGGCGTCGCCAGCGCCGCCATGCTCCTCATAGAGCAGCGGCCGGGCCTCCATGCTTGACAGGCTTCTCTCTCTGGATCGCTTTCTTTACAGTCCCACTGTACTATATCCGATTAAGTACGAAAACAGGCAGACGCCCCATCTTGAAGAGCCGCCGATGTCTGCCGACCAAGTGTCCGAGCTCAAGAAAGAGGTCGAGACACTGCGCGCGCTGCTGGAGCACGAGCGCAAGAAGAGCGTGAGTAGCAGCGCAGTCGTGTCGCCGAATGCACCCGAGCCGGTATCGCTGTCGCCAGTCAAGCCAGTGGATACTCATGGCGCACAAGGAGCGCAATCACCGCGTGCATTCATCAAGAGCCCGAGCAAAGCCAGGAGTCAGCGGTTCGAGGCTCCGCTTCAGCAGTCCTTGGGAGAGTGGAACGAGCCTCCGGTGGGCACCAAACGGGGCAAGTGGTGGCTCCAGGACCGCCAGATTCTTTCCCGGAACGCACCCACCCGCCGTGATGACTGCGTCGCGGTCAAAGTACGCGAGGCCTGGGTCTGGAACGGTCGGCCAGTCATCGTCGACAAGATCGTGATGTGCGCTATGCCCGTTCCACGCCGCGATGATGAGGATGAGGACGACGTCGGGATACGCGAAGAGCAGCAGCACCGGATCCAGCCGCTAACGCCATCCGCCGCCGTCGCGTCGTTCCAGCTGCTGGCGCTTAACAAGTCGCCTGATTCTGCCGCATCTCGCAGCCCCACGCGGCCCTTTCGTGCAGCCGACCAGCCATCATCTGCGTCAGCTGCCGTTGCTGATGGCTGCTCACCTGTTGACGAATCCGCAGCCGCGGCGCTGCGCCTAGAGAGCGAGATGCGCAGTCATCAGGCCGGGATCTGATTCGTATCTCACATCACACATGATGACTGCTTTTGGTTTAGAAATTCCCAGATATACAGTACCGTCCTACCCATAGCCCTATATTAGCAACCCTGCATCGAAAACGCTCTGAATATGCATCAAAGGGCCAGGATCAAGCTTTCAGCAGGGTATGCTTCGCTATGCACGTAGACAAGTATGCACATAGATCCAGCAATAGGCAGTGAACGTTTGTGGATTTTTAGTAGTTCCCTCCCATCCATGCACCGTCCAGTATTCGCCTGGCCCGGCAATGGCGCAAGACGGTTCCGCCTTCTGTGGTTGTGTGCGTCAAGCATCGGCATCTGTCACGTGAAGGCCCCACGCACCAACACTTCAACGATCCCCTGACCAGCAAGCAGCTCATTCACCAATCCGCTCCGTCAGCAGCAGGCCAGCGGCAGAGAGAGAGACACGCGCGAGATGACAGGCGTCCAGGACACGACCGCCGACTGGGTGGACGACGATAATCAGGCGTGCGAGGTAATGCGAGCGAGCGCTGTAGCCACATGGATGGAAGCGTATGCATGCTGACTGGGCCGCTGCTCTTGTTCTGTAGATGGAGGGCGTGATGTCCGGGTTCCTTCTGTACTGGGACTCCAAATACGTGGACCAGTTCGTGGAGACTGCCAACACGGAGAAGCTGGGCGTGGCCAAGCCCACATGGATGACCGACAACGAGGCCCCGCTCACACACGAGTCGTTCGTGAAGGACCTGCTGAGCTACTTGGCTGAAGTCGCGGGCGGCATCCAGTACGAGAGCAACCTGCTCACGCCCAACACGCCGCTGCAAATGTACGAGATCTGTCGACGCCTTGGCCACATCGAGATGCACCCGTTCATGCAGGCATGCATGGCCAAGCTGCCCGAGGACGCCAGCCTCGCGTCCACCATGCGGCTGTACGAGAACCCGACCATCAACGCCTGTCCGATCCATTTCTCCAAGCCGCCGGCTCCGTTTCGCCAGCTCTTCTTCTGATCTTCTCAAGAGATCGGCATGACGGACATGTCGCAACGAAGGCGCAGGCTTTCAACTCTCTTCGCACAATGCAGAAGACAGCCATTGCCCCCAGCACAGCGCTGGGATCTCCATTGGGGGCGTGCATGATGTAATACTACGGATTCATATATATTTACGTACGCGCCCAATTGACAAGCCAACACCATTCAGTCGCTTTGCTGACTCATTACATGTCCACCACCGAGTAGTCCACGCCGGCGTAGCTGCCCAAGAGCGGCTCGGCCAGCAGCTGCGACGCATCGTCTCGGCCGTAAAAGAGCACGTCGTCCTCGCCTCCATTGTCGTTCTCGTCCTCGTCCGTGTCCGTGATGCACTTGGACGATGCAACAGAGCGAACGGAGGAGGCTGTGGGTGACAAGACTTGGACCGGATCGGGCTTCGTGGTCGGGATCGAGATCGCAATGCCCATGGCGACCAGGTAGATACCACCGGCGACAAAGAACGGCATCGCGCGGGACCAGACATCGTCCTGCTTGATACGGCTGTACATCGCAGCAAACACGATCGGCCCCGTGGCTTCAAACACTGCGCGTGCGCCATAGATGGCGCCTTGCAGCCGTCCTTGTTCCTAGCGCAGGCGGCACTTGACGCGTGAGCTTGGATCATGCATAGCACAACGTTAAACAGCTCAACGTACCTTTTCAGAGCAGTTGATGGACTTGAGCGACGAAATGGCCGCGAACGAGAGCTCGCTGATGCAGTTTGGAACAGTTCCGACATACACGATCCACTTGAGCGGGTAAAAGGCCGTGGCGATATAGTCGGCCGTCGCCAGAATGCTACCGATAAGCGCCACGATGATCACACCCTTCTCGTGGATGCAGTCCATAAGCGGCTTGAGCACCAAGGACTGCGCGACAATGGCCGTGAGTCCACCCACGAGCATGAGATGCGCCATGTCTTTCTCGTTAAAGCCCACAAACGTCTGATCCAAGTAGCGCGTCAGCTCAGGTGAATGGCAGTACAGACCTCTCAGAATGATACAGCGCACTTACATTGAGATAGAACATTTGAATCTGCATGAGACCGAACTGGACAAACGCACTGAGCACGATCAAGGACGTGAGCCGAATGAACAACTGTGAGCGGAACAGGATCGAAAAGCCGCGCATTGGGTTCTCCAGACGTCGATGGCGCTTGTGCGTTCGTTTTGAGGCAGGGAGCGTCTCTGGAAGCACAAAGATGACCCAGACGACCCGAAGAACCATCAGAGCCTGCGCGAATTGCAGCAAATGGATCTAAAAGGACAGAGACTCATCAGGGCCATTGGTCTGGAATCGCAATTAAGCAAGACAAAGCAATCAGACACGTACCCGCGACATCAGTGGCGCGATCCCGGAGCTGCAGCAAAAGCCCACAGAAAACGCGGCACCCAAAAGCCCGAACGCCGATGCTCGATTCTCTGCGCTCACAACGTCCGCAATCGACGCACTTGAGACCGCCATTGTCCTATACAAAAGTGGTAGCCACCCTTCAGATTGGGGGAGACAAATGAGCGATACGAATGGTACATAGGACACGTACGAAAAGGCCGAGAAGATGAAGCGGAGCCAGTAGAACGGCATGATGGAGCTGTTGAGTTGCGAAAAGAGCAGGATCGTGAGCGGATATCCGAGTCGGAAGACCTGAGTCGCCACCAGGAACGGCTACACGAAGCAACAGCTTAATAGGATGCGATATACATCATTGCTGCTGCCGCGGAAGAGCTCCTACCTTACGCCCATATGCATCGGATGCCTGGCCGATAATGGGAGACATGAAGAAGAAGCAGATGGAGCCAGCGGACGAAAAGATACTGCAAAGAGCTTTACGGTCAGCACTTCCTCTGCCTTTGCTTCTGCAGCTATCGTAACGCTTACCTGGACCACCAGTCGGCTTGCTGCGAGCCAATGGTGCAGGCCTAAGAGGTGCCATCGCGTGAGAATCCCACTGTCACGGATGGGATACCCAAGCGACATACCTCACTGTGAGCGAGTTCGGCGCAATCGATCGGCGCGCCTTCATTGGACTGGCGCGCAAAGTACTGCCACAATGTCCAGACACAAGAGCCAATCAGTCAGGCACATTCCCATGCAGAGCCATTGCATGCTGGCCGGCATTACCTCGGTCTGTACGATGGAGAGCATGGGCGAGAGAATGCCGAAGGAGAACGATTCGATGAAGGCCAACACGACTAGCGGCGCCACCATCCAGAACACGCGCGAGGGACCAGATGCAGAGCGCTGTGGCGGCAGCTCATACTCGGCCTCTGGCTGCTCCTCCGCCAGCAGCAGCGTTTTGGTGGTCGCCTGGTCGTCCATGCGGCTCCTCTTGTTCTTCTTCAATCGGCAGATCGGGGAGATCTCTCATTCCCGTGGGATCTGATACCCTGGTTAAACCGATCCCATTGTCAAACAGGGAGATGGGCCAAAGTGCAGCATAACAAGTTGGCGTCAACACTCGTGATTATGAGCCATCGAACGCCATGAGCCTCCTACTATGGCGCCAGGAGCGGCTCCGCCAGGTCTTCTTTGTCGGTGTAGCCAAGGCCCTGGTTGTCAGACTCATCCTCGGTCTCCGTGAAGTATCTGGAATGGGCGATCTCATCCGGAAGACGCTTCGTGGCCGGGATCAAAAGCGCGACACTGATCCCAATACAGTAGAGCGCAGCTGCCAGCATGAACGGCGTGGCTTGCGACCACGGATCGTGCTGCTTCATGCGAGAGTACAATGTCCCAAAGGCAACAGGGCCAAGAGCATCAAACAGAGCCCGCGCGCTGTAGATCGCACCTTGCAGCCGGCCTTGCTCCTACGTCATGATCCAATGCAGTGAGACTTCCTACGTTGGCTGTACCGGTTCAATTGCATCATGCCAGCCATGTACCTTTTCCGAGCAGTTGGAGGACTTGATGGACGAAATCGC
This sequence comes from Elongisporangium undulatum, assembly GCA_023334555.1. Classification (NCBI taxonomy): domain Eukaryota; phylum Oomycota; class Peronosporomycetes; order Pythiales; family Pythiaceae; genus Elongisporangium; species Elongisporangium undulatum. Next base: position 22,831 of record JAADVF010000191.1, read on the forward strand.
TGCAAACGCGAGATGGCCGATGCAGCCAGGCAGAAGACCCGCGTACAGGACCCACTTCTCTGGGTAGAATGCGGTCAGCACAATGCCAGAGGTCGAAATGACGCTCCCCAAGAGAGACACGATGATCACGCCTTTCTCCTGGACACAGTTCATCAACGGCTGAAGCAGAAAGAGCTGCGAACTAACGGTGGCCAGCCCGCCGATAGCCATCAAATGGGCCATATCGCTCACATCAAAGCCCAAAAAGGTCTGCAAGAGGCCACGGAGGTTAGATCCAGCATACAAATCCCTTATGGTCAGTCAAGCGACAACTTACGTTGAGGTAATACGACTGGATCTGGAACATGCCTCGTTCCACAAAGCTCGTCAAAGCGATCAAGCAGGTCAGACGAAAGAACAGCTTGGACTTGTACAGGATTGCAAGCCCGCGAGCGGGGCTTTGCCAGCACCCGCGGCGCTTGCGAGCCCGTTTGGTAGCCGGCAGCGTCTCTGGGACAGCAAACGCGACTAGAAAGACTCTCAAAACCACCACGACCTGCGCAAATTGAAGCAGGTGGACCTATCGCAAGACTTGGTAAGCCAACAGACCACAGATCCAGCGATTGTACAATGCCACCGAACGTACTCTGGACAGCACAGGGACAATGACTGACGCTACACAGAATCCTACAGTGAGTGTTGCCATCAAAATGCTGAAGGCCGCAGCTCGATGCGTCGGGTCGACCACATCAGCAATAGACGCGCTGGCGAGTGCCATGGTCCTAGAACAAAGAAGTCGCTCAGTCTGACACATCAGCGCATGCAAAAACTGTTGTAGAGCGTACGAGAAGGCTGAGAACACGAGTCCGGCCGCGTAATACGGGATGATGGAGAATTTCAGTTGCGAAAAGAGCACAACCGTGAGCGGGAATATGGTGTGCAGCACTTGACTGACCAGCAGAAACAACTGGAGCATGACTGTTAGAGAAGCCACACAGAGAACACGAGCACACGCAAGGTATGCGCACCTTTCGTCCATGCAGGTCGGAGGCATGGCCCATCACAGGCGCCATGAAGAAGGAGATGATAGAGCCACCCGCCGAGAAAATGCTGACAAGCAGTGTGTTTTTTAAAGGAGACTCTCTGGAGTACCAGCCGCATGGAGACGCTAAAATACCTGGATAGATGATCGGCTTCACGGGATCCGAATGTGCACGCCTGGGATGCAAACAAGACCGTGAATCTGCACTGTGTCGTGTTCACCGTCATCAAACCATGCTCCACTGTAGTACCTCGCTATGGGGCTGCTGGCCACAGTCAATCGCGTTTCCTCCATTGAACTGGCGCGCAAAGTACTGTCAAGCATTGACGTGTCAGTGTATTAGCAGAAGCCGCATGGTCTTCTGTAGCACCTCAGTCTGCAGGATGGAGAGCATTGGCGAGAGCAAGCCAAACGAGAAGGTCTCCATGAACATCAGCACGACCAGCGGCGCAATAAGCCCAAACACGCGGAACATGGACAACTGCGAAGGCGCAGACTCCTCCTCCGGCTCACGCTCTGGGTCCTCCAGGCTGTCGCATGGTGGCGCACTGGGCTTCTCCATCGCGAGAGCTCTTCTGTGAATGCGAGTCAAAGAATGACATATGCGGAATGGATCGAATGAACTCTCATAGTGAATAACCTCTTTCAACTAAAGAGATCTTGATTGACACACTAATATATTTTGTATACTACCACGACCTTTCAAAATTCATACCTGTTATCAGCACCGCTTGGGGATGTCGAACACCACAGGCGGATGCGTGGGGTGGCCCAGCAGCGTGCTGGTGGCGCAGTTGATGCAGGTCGTGGAGCCCACGCGCGTGACGCCATAGCCCTCGTGGATGTGGCCGAACACGTGGAACTTGGGCCGGCACTTGGACATGAGCTGCTTGAGCAGCGCCTCCTCGCCCACGCGCTGGCCCGTCACAGTCTTGTCCAAAATGCCCCTGGGCGGACCGTGCGTGACCAGAATGTCGATGTCGGACGGCAGCTTGGCCCAATGCTGCTGCGCGGCAAAGCCTGGCGCCACGTTGAACGCCATGACGCGGCCGGGGATGGGCGGCGTCATAGGCGAGCCGTAGATCTTGATGCCCTCCACGAGTACGGACCGGTCTTCCACGTAGACGCAGTTGGTCAGCAGCGACCGCGCGACCGCCGGGTCGTTGTACTCGCTGTGGCGGCGGAACTTGCCGCGCCAGTGCTTCCAGTTGGCGTCGTACTCGGCCGCGTCCAGGCACAGGTCGTGGTTGCCTGCGACCACGATCTTGTGGCGATGCGGCAGCGAGCCGAGCCAGTCGTTGAACTCGCGGATCTCGCCGTGCGTGCCGTGCTGCGTGAAGTCGCCGCAGTGGATCAGCAGATCGCCCGCGGGCACGCGCACGTTGCGGTGGCGGTTGTGCGTGTCCGAGATGCACACGACGCGCAGCGTTCCTTCCTGTTGCGGATTGCTAACGAGCGAGTGGCGCAAGGCGTTCGAGTTGCGCAGCCAGGGCCACTCGAACCCGCCGACCCCGACGCCATGCCAATGCACCCACCGCAGCACCTGGAACGCCGTCACGAGCGCCAGCACCGACGTCGCGACCACGCCAAAAAGCTGGTAGACCGCAACGTGACCAGCCAGAGCGACAGTAAGCAGCACAGCCACCGCCGTGACCGCGATCTGCTCGGGCGTCAGGTGGTGCGCCAGCCAAGAGAGCACCCCCATGATGGCGCTTTTCCTCAACGTACCTACGTGGCGCTGAAGTCCAGCATTGACAACCGTACTTAATCGTAAAGTACGACTAATAGGTATTCCCGTAGTCCCAGTGGGCAAAGGTGCCCCTTGTGCTAAGTGCGAGGGTAATGCTAAGTGCGAGTTGCACCTGTGCAAAATGCGCGCACCATGGCGAAACGCCGCGGAGCGAGCGCTATTTATATGTGATTTAATAGCAGCACAGAGGACAGGAAGGACCTTGGCCACGACTCCTGTTTGGCGTGTGGGGCTGCTTTGCGGTTGTGTCGGCCTCAATGTCCGGCTCGGCCGTCCTGCCATCGCTGATGTCGTCGTTCAGCAGCAGTGAGGCCACATCCGACCAACGAAGCGACGTGAAGGACTCTGAGCAAACGCACCAGCCAGAAATGGGCTGTACCTCTACATTGAGCGAAGCAAGCGGATCGTCTGTCGGTCAAGTTGCGTCGCGCGAGCAGCTGTACGAGTCATCGCCGGATCTGCAAACGCTGTGCCACGAGAACGGCATCAGCGCCTCGCAATTCGCTCGTAAAGCGGACATCATCACCTCGCTGGACATCTTTCTTGGGTTTTGGGAATCGATGAAGTCGGTCGCGTACTTTTCGGCGCTTCGTGAGCTGTCGATCGTGAAGCAGCCTACCATAGTACGCATGGAAGGACTCATGAGCTGCCCCAAGTTGGAGGTCCTCTGCATCACGGAGTGCGGTCTTGAGCGCATTGAAGGCCTGGCAAGCTGCACAAGACTACGCAAGCTGAATCTGAGCTCGAACCGCATTGGACGACTTGAGCAATTGGATACTCTGACCGAATTGGAGATGCTGTGGGTCAATGAGAACCACCTGACGACGTTGGACGGGCTTCGCAATCTGACCAAGCTCACTCAGTTATGGGCGTGTCGTAACAAGATCGAGCGCTTGGACTCAGCACTCAATGATTGCGTAAGCCTCACTGATTTGAATTTGGCTGACAATCGATTGTGCAGCTTCAAGGGTTTACTCAGTCTCGCTAATCTTGAACGCCTTGAGGTGCTCACGTTGAGTGACCCACATTATGGAGACAATCCAGTGTGTCGCTTATGCAATTATCAGACGTATCTCATGTGTCAATTGAGTCGTCTAACGTGCCTGGATGCTGTCGAGCTGTCCATGCGGAATAAGCAGATCGCAGAAGCGACGATGATCAAGAAGAAGATTTATTACAACATGCGCATCAAGGCCATCAAACGAGATATCCGGACGCGGATAAAACGATCGGATAACGTGCGCAGCCATGCCGAACAGCAGATCGAAATGCGTTCGGCGGCATTAATGCGTGAAAAGAAGCATATTGATCGGCTTCTAGCGGATTATGAAGCACAGGGCAGCGAGGTCGATAGCAATTACATTTCAGCACTCAAGAACAAGCTTTCTTGTGTGAACGCCTGCTTGCAAGAACGTTTTTCTATCCTGTATCGGATGAACAGCGAGTTTGATCGATTAAAATCGAGCTTACAGTGGGTATCGGATGTGAATATCACTCAGCTATTGCTTGAGCTCGAAACTGGTGGTAACATCAGATTGGAAGACGGGAAGCCGTCGGATGCTTGGTTCGTGTCGTGCGTTGATCTGGTTCGCTCTCGATTGTTTGCTTCCGATTTGAAAGTATTTGGCATTCAAGATATTCGCATCAATCGAGTGACCCGCATTAATAATCGATATCTGCGTAATCGATTTCATGCTCGTATGGAGGAAATACTCGTAGTTCCAGAACAGCATGTCAAAGAAAACGTATCAAAAAAGGGAGTAACTGTGCCTATCAAAGACGGTCAAGAGCAAGTTGTACGGGAAAGCGCGACTGATGACCCACAAGAATTTGACTCGGACAATCAGCCACCAATATATCCGGGATCTACGCTTGAAAACTCGCTAGAATATCTATTCTACTTGCAGCCGCCGCTTTTAGATCAACAGCAACGATCTCTGGATATTGAGCAATTCTATGCGACTGAAAATGGATTTCGTGAACCCTGTGAATACCAGACAATGGGACTTGACGGGGCAATTAAATTATCCAATTCATTGGCACTTCTCGATACTGCGAGATTAACGAATGCCTTTTCTAACAAGCGCCGAATGATTTTACAGCAGCAAGATGATAACCGGGCTATAACTATGAAGGATACGCTAAAGCTTGTGTCCTCAGGAGAATGGGAGATTCCAAGTGGGGTACTTCTTGTTGTTAAAGTTTTTCCCGGCTACACGAAGTGTCACACAGAAGGCAAACATACTGGCACGGCTATTTCAGAAAGAGTGGATGCCCAAGATTACGTAGGATTGCAAAGTTTGCAGTTCCACCTGGGAGACAACAAGCCGGGGACGCCGAATGGGAAGCAGAAATTATATTATTTGTTTGACAAGGCATTGGTACTTCCGGAGTATCTGGTGGAGTATCAGTACGTACCAACGACCTGCCCATCGAATAGTGGATCTAGTATTGACGCTAGTCAAGCTCAATTATCCTCCAGGACAGATAAAACACCTCGAGATCCGGATGAAGCTAATGTGAATTTGGGATATGCTGTCAAAGTTGCTGATGATTTTGAACGGAGATATCGCTCGTTTTGCCAGCAGACGTCGTCAGGAGTGTCGATTTCTGAAGACGAAAAGGTCATTCGTGTATTGCAAATGGATCCAATGTTGTCAAGTCCATCTAGTGTAAGCAAACAGAAACTTTCGTTTATGGAGCAGCTAAAAGCTGGGAAACTGAATCGACTGCGACAGCTGAATTTACTAGGATGCGGGCTGGATGCAATTCCAGATTTGTCGATATTGAAGGATCACCTCGAAGTTTTGGTACTTAGCTACAACAAAATCGAGCGCTTGAATCACAACATGAGAGGACTTACTAAGCTCCATACGTTGGACTTATCATACAACCAAATCTCGACTCTTGAGCACATGGAAGATATGGCTGCATTACAGGTTTTGGAAATGAACCATAATCTGATGGGTGCTTTCAGAAACATCGAGTATCTGGGGGGGTTAGTTCATCGCACTCTAACCCATCTCGACTTGCGAATGAATAATGTGTGTAGCTCCAAGCGTTATCGGTTACATGTTCTCCAACACCTCGCATGTCTTGTCAAGTTAGACCAACAAAAAGTGTTTCAGGATGAAATTTTGGCGGCTCGACATCTCATTACCAAACTAACTCCTGACAAAATTTGGAGCTATGTAAATCGAATACAAGTCGATGATTTACACGCAAGCCGAAAAAATAAACCAGATAATGGCAGTAAAGAAGATTGTCAGACATCTGAGCCACCGTGGCATACGATTGAAGAATTAAGCGTGAACCGTGAACTGATTGGTGACATCGAGGGTCTTGAATATCTCATAAATTTGCGAGTCGCATCATTTTCAGATAATGTGATAACCCAGATTAAGGGGTTGCAAGGTTGCATTCGGCTCGAAGAATTGCTTCTTGAAGACAACGAAATCTCAAACATTGAGAACCTGGATATGCTGGTGCTACTGAAAAAACTCAATCTTGCGCGAAACCATATCTCATCGATTGTTCACTTGGATGCACTCGAAAATTTGACGCAGCTATCGTTAGAAGATAACCAGATCACAAGTCTTCGAGGCCTTGGCTCCGCAATGAAACTCATGGAGTTATATCTGAGTAATAATCGCGTTGACGGGTTGAAAGAAATACAACATCTTAAGTCCCTCCCGAAACTTACGATTCTGGATTTATCAGGAAATGAAATCACTCGAGTTGTAGACTATCGCCTGTACGCAGTTTACTATTTGCGGCGGGTCAAAGTTTTAGATGAGATCAGCATATCACCGCAAGATCAAAGTGATGCCAAGCAAAAGTACAGCGGCAAGTTGACAATGGAGCTTATTCTCGAGAAATGTGGCGGGAATATCAACTGTTCTCAAAGCTCTAGAAGCGGAAACTTGACTCCAACAACGACAAATAATGAGCGGGTCTCTGAAATGAATTTGTCTTCCTGTCGAATTCGAGATATTGGAACTCTTGGCGGGAAAATCTTTGCGAACGTTTTGGAGTTGAACCTTGAAAACAATCAGATCAGTGATATTACTGGATTAGGCGATTTACCCAAGCTACGGATATTGAATTTGAGCCGCAATCGGATTGAAAGGCTGATGCCAACCAGCAGTGTCACAACTCTGACCATTCCCGAAGAGCTTGATGGAAAAGGGATCCTAGCGTGTTTGAAACTGGAACAATTGCTGCTCGCGTATAACCACATCAGTGACATGACTATGCTGGGATTGCAATTTTTAGATGATCTCAAGGTACGATCGAGTCGGAGCAAATATCGCTTGTATGTTCTCACTTTTCTTTTCCTAGGTTCTACATCTACAAGGAAATGCGATTGTTTCGTTTGCTGGTCTGGATACCAACACAGATCTGCAAGAGCTCCGCTTGGACAAAAACAAGATCCGTCAATTGCAGCCTTATTCAACTCTGGCTCTGCGAGAGCTCAAGGTGTTGAATATGGAAGATAACGGCCTAAAATCGCTCTCTAACTTTTCAAATCTGCTGAATCTGGAGGTATGATCGAGTCACGAACAATGTATCATGGCTGGTTACTGACGCAACTTGTCTAATTGCAGACGCTGGATCTCTCTAATAATCGCGTCGTTGACATCGAAGAAGTGGACAAACTTACCGCACTTCCTTCAATTATCGATCTCCGGCTCACAAATAATCCTGTGATCAAGAAACACCTGTACCGACAAACCATTGTTTACAAGCTGAGCACGCTTCAAAATCTGGATTGCCGAGAAGTAACTGGTGAGGAGCGAGAGCGAGTTGAAGCACTTTTTGTGCATGAGCGTGCCGCCGCAAGTGTGTCCGGTGTAACATCTGCTGTCGCTGAAAAACTCAACGACACCAGAGCGTATGCCAGCAACAATGCCAATCCAATCGCGCCGTCTTCGATTCCAGCCAAGACGTCGATATCCGGTGCCAGTCATCCAGCTCAACCACTTATGGTTACAACAACTTCGTTTGCCCGCCCAGGAATGGGTTCTCAGCTATTTCAAGGAGCCAGTGACTCCAGTCGCAAGAATTCCACGCAGTCTGCGTTACCACCTAACAACGCGCCATTCGCATTTTTGCAGCAGGCATCCAATGCTCATTTGAAAGATTTGTCCCCAGATCTATCATTCGCCATTGGGTCATCCAACTCCACAGCCAAGGGCATTCCGTCTTCGGCATCCAATCGCAACAGCTATTTATTGTCCAACTCAGCAAACACACCTCCTGTGACGACAATGTCTAGCTCGACCGTCACTGTTGCGTCCGCGTTTGGATCTGCGTTGTCGCCTGCCATGACCGACCATTACCACCTTGGTGGCTTACGCTCGGACCGAAGGCGGATAACAAGTGTGCACTATGATCAATCCTTCAATGGTAAGTAATGAAGACTACTTGTTCAATTTCCCATTTTGCGATCACTGACTTGTCGTTGATTTATAATGTGCAGCATTTACGGTCAATAGTCCACCTGTGAGTGTCTCAGATCCAAGCAAAGCTTTGGCTGGTGCGCTATCAACAAGCGCCGTTGGGCGAGGACCTGCATCGATCAGTGGCCAAGGACTGATGATCCATCCATCATCAGCCGAATTCGGCCGGAAACAATTGTCATCGTCGATCGGAGCAGGAGCAGCAGCAGATCCAGGTAACTTGTTCTCCGGGTACGTTGTATCCTACGCAAACCAGAAGCGGCACGGCTCCTACCACGACCTTCAATCGTACACGTCGGTCCCGTACATGGCATCCAAATTGCAGAACACGCCATCAAATGCTCGCTTGCGATAGCAATAGGCCAACAATACAATAGGAAACACAAAATCAAACGAAGGTAATTCAAGTGGAACGTGTACTGATGAGACTTAAAGCAGACAATGCTATTGAAAAAAACTACAGCTACAAGCAGTCATGGGCTCGGAAGCTAGCGGCAGCATCTTGGACGAGCAAAGCGCGCGAGAGAGAGGTAGAATGATCGATGCCTCAGACTGACGTGCAAATGTCAAGAGTTTGAATGTTGTCCACCATTGAAATAGTTGGAATTGCGATTTTTCTTCACCGGCAGGTCGACCATCCAACCTCTTTCTCTTGGCTAAGTCGCTCGTCCAATTTTCCATAGCTGTTGCTTCCTCGCCCTACGGATAACAAGAGAGATCAAGGTGAAAGCGCACAAGGGCGCGAGGGGTTCGCATGGTTACCAAACTGGAAGTGTATTACCAATGGTTCGACCCAGGCGTCGAGCGCCCGAGGAACACATTGAGTTCAATCGCTGACAGCAATCAATCCGTCTACTTGAGCGGGATGAAGCGCGACGAGTTGGTGGCACCGATACCGGGGCGACCGTGGGCGACCGGCTTGTAAGAGATGGCGAATTCACCAAGGTAGTGGCCGATCATCTCAGGCTGTGGATGAGACGAGTGACACGATCAAGCGTTAGTACGGCAAAGCTCGAACAGACAATCAACCAGCAGATACGCAGCGACAGCTCAGGCTGCTCGTCGCACTCGCATGCAGAGCAGCCGTCGCCATCAAATATGCAGCAAGGAAAGATAAAGCTCCCTGGGTCGCCCCGTACACAGAACTTTCACGAGGGGATGGCAGCCGGACCGATGGGCCCCGGCTTTAGCCCTTCACCACAGAGAGAAGGACTCGCACCGGACGCCACCGACCACTCTTCGGGTAATAAGCCGCCATCCCCCGAGAGCCATGAGAGGTTCCGGAACACACCTTAATTTCAATGCCGTTGAACTCCTTGCCGTTGTACACGCCGACGACCGAGCCGATCATTTCCGGGACGATAATCATGTTACGCAGGTGGGTCTTGATACCCTGCGGGCGCTCCATGGGCTTGGCGGCAGCCTTGGCCTTACGCAGACGCTTGATCAGGGCCATCGGCTTGCGCTTGAGGCCACGCGAGAAGCGGCGGCGCTGGCGGGCGTTGACCAGCTCCATGAGCTCCTCATGGTTCAGGTCCAGGAGCTTGTCCAGGTCCACACCGCGGTAGGTGAACTTCTTGAACGTGCGCTTCTTGCGGAGCGCCGCGAGTTCGAGGTTCTTCTGTTCCAGTTCGTCAGCCATTGCGTTTGTTGAATACCTTCCACAAATGTAATGAGCATCATGCGGGAGCGCCCAAAGCCCAAAGACCCCGCCGGGCTTTTGACTGGTGCAGAGCGCAGGAGAGCCGGCTAAGTACGATCTTGTACCACTGGTACCAGTGGCCGTGGACCCGAATACAACACCGCGCTGTATAAAGAGAAGGTAACACCATGTTTGCTTAACGGTTATATGTTTGAAAGAGCAGCAACAGCCCAAAGGCCACCACCACACGAAGTGCAAGATGCCGTATGTGGATCTGAATGTGCAGGCGGCCGCGCGCGTGACGACGACAGAGCTGCAGCAGCGTACGTGGCGATAGATGGAGGTTGAAGATGGAAGAGAGGCGGTTTCTGATGGTGTGCTTGAATGCAGTGGGCTATGCGTTCGTGGGCGTGAACTCTGCGTTTGAAAGCGGCGGCAAGCTCAAGGAGGTGCGTCAGTCATTCCCACTTGCATGGGCTTGGAGAGAGAGACCGCACTGCTGATGCTCCAATGACTGTGTCTATGCTCAGGCGTCCACCGTGCAGGAGCTGCCGAAGACGTTGCAGGAAAAGACCGGGCGCAAGGCCGCCAAGATGTACGCCGCCATGCCGGCCAACGGCCTGCAACTCAAGTCGACTCGCCGCAGCCAACAGAACGTGCAGCAGCTCAAGCGCATCACAGTCAAAGTGGACGACATGAACGCAGCGCAGGCTCTCGTACGTGCACCGACATGCTGCTGCTACTGCTGGATCCAGCCCACACTAACCAGTCGCCGTTCTAGAACAACTCGGCCGTGCTCAAGACGTACGACCTCGTGGCAGCCGAGGCCTCGTCGGCCAAGGTGTTCCAGTTCCTGTGCGAGCAGGGCGAGATCGACATCCTGACCTTCGACCTGACCAACCGCTTGCCCTTTCAGATCAAGCGGCCGTGGGTGCGTACAACGCACACAAGCAAGCCGCTGTCCTCTCTTTGCTAATGCTGCTGGCTTGTCCATTGCAGATCGACGCGGCCATCAAGCGCTCCATCTTCATCGAAATCACGTATGCGCCCTGCCTGGGTGACTCGGCCGGCCGCCGCTACTTCTTCTCGAACGCCAGCAATCTCGTGCGCGTGACCAGCGGCCGCCATCTGCTGCTCTCCAGCGGCGCCACGCGAGACATCGTGCTGCGCGCGCCCTACGACGTGACCAATATCGGGTTGCTGATCGGACTCACGTTCCCGCAGGCGCTGCATGCAGTCTCGACGGCTGGCCTGGAGGTGCTGAAGCATGCGGCTAAGCGTCGTGGCTTCGCTGGGCTCGTGTTGGAGAGCGCAGACGTCGACATGGAGCAGTAGAAGAGAGAGAGAGCGAGTATATATTAGATGGTCACTCTACGGTGTCGTGGTCGTCATCGCCTTAGGCCGCTGAGTCCTCTCCGTCGTCTATTCTGTCTTCCTCCAGCTCAATCGTTTCCTCCTGCTCGTCCTCCGTCGCGGTCTCTCGCTCGCCATCGCTCATGGCGGCGCTCTCCTCCTGCTCCTGCGGCAGCGGTGGCTCTTCCTCTGCAGACTCCATGGCTTCGTCCTCTTCCTCAACCACGTCCTCATCTGTGGCCACAGCATCAGCCAGTGGCTCTTCATCCTGCTCTTCTTTTGCGTTGGCCTCTTCTTGGTCCGCAACACCGTCGGCTTCCTTGCGCGCCTTCTTCTTGGCCGCCACCTCTTTGGCCTCTGCTCGCAAACAACAGCACTACATCAGCAACTCTATTCCATCACCATCCACACGCCAACGCATCTACTTAGAGCAGACCTGCGAGACAGTCCTCGATGGGGCTCACAAAGTGCTCCAGATCCACGTCCTTGAGCGCCTGCAGCACATCGCTCAGCGTGATGGTCTGCCGCTTGTGCTGCGCCGAGTGGTCCTGCGCCGCCGCCGTGAGGTACAGCGTGAACATGCTGGCCGCCGAGTTGATTGTCGTGCGCGCGTCCTTGGTCACGATCGCGCGCTCCGGCAGCGCCTTCTTCACGGCCCGCGCCGTCAGACTGGCTGCATGTTCATGCTCCATGGCTTCGTTGCGTTCCCGCCAAAAGCCCGTGTTTTTTATTTATGGTAAAACGTAGGCTGTTGTTTATGGTGCCAATGTATACATCTGTATATGTCTATAGTAGTCACCGATACCATATAGTATCGGTGGGTACTATATGGTACCCATCTACCACTCGGAGATCTTAAAGTCCTTGAGGAACTTGCCAAAGATCGGCGGCTGCGTGTTGCTCTCCTGGTGCAGCACGAATATCGGGTCCAGTACGCGCGCGGCCGCATCGACCTCATCCAGCGGTGTCTAACCAATCGTGGTAGAGAGGCCATGAGTCCTAGTATCCTGCGTGCGGTGGCGAATGAATGGCCTCATACCTGGAAGTTGTGGCTCGCAGCGATGCGCACAGCCACGTCGCGTGGGTTCTCGTCGTTGATCCAGCCCTGCAATAGAGAAAAGCGCTCAGTCAAATGCATAATGGATGGCTTCGCAGCTCGATGCGGAGGGCCGTACCGTATCGACCGAGTTCATGAAGATGCCGCGCTTGGCCAGGTCCTCAGCGCACGTGCGCGTCATCATGTTGACGGCGGCCTTGGCCATGTTGGTGTGCGGGTGGTTGGGCGACTTGACGCGGTAGAACTTGCCCTCCATGGCACTCACGTTGATGATGAACTTGTGCTCGTGCTTGCTCTGTTCCAAAGCATCAGAGCCACCACGTGAGCTCATGGACCACGAACGCCGCAGCAACTACGTTCCCAATACCTTTTCCAGCAGCGTCACCGCGCGCTTGTTGAGAATGAACGGCGCCATCGTGTTGATCGCAAACACCTCCACGAGCTCTGCAATCCACGTGCCAAAGCGTTAGAACAGCGGTCTCAAGCAACAGTTCAAGCACAAGCAGCACGTACCCATGGTCTCGATCTGGTTGAGCTTGAGCACCCACGAGTTGGACGTGCGCAGGTCGATCTGCTGGTTGTTCACGTCCACTTGCGCAGCCGGGAACGCGCTTGCAGTGTCCGCCGACTCGTGATCCTCCGGCAGCACTGCGACCTGCGACAGCAGCACCGACGATGGCGTCGCGGCTGCCGTCGCCAGCGTTGTCGAGCTGCTGGTCGAGACCTTCACCAGCGCACTGGTCTCAGTTGCTGACGCCTCAGCCGGCGAGGCGCCCAGCAGATTGGCATTGCCGCGCAGGATCTCGTTGGCGCTGGCCATGTCTTCGGGCACCGGCGCGACCTCGGCCGCAATCAGGTGCTTGTAGTAATGGGTCGGCCGGCGGATGGTCTGCGTGGCGTTGTTGACCAGGATGTCCATGCTGCCGTACGTGGCCTCGACGTGATCCATGAACCGGTCGATCACGCCCAGATCGCGGAAGTCCATGCCGTAGATCTGCAGCCGGTGCTTCCAGTCCGCAAAGTCCGTCTCGCGCGCGTAGCGGAAGGCCGCGTCCTTGGGGAACCGCGTGGTCGCGATCACGGTCGCGCCGCTGCGCAGCAGTTTGAGGCAGATCTCGTACCCGATCTTGACGCGCGCGCCCGTGACAACCGCGACGTGGCCGTCCAGCTTGGCCGTCTGCATGCGCTTCTCGTAGTTGAGCTGCGCGCAGGTCGGGCAGAGCCGGTCGTAGAAGTGGTGCAGCGTCTTGAACTTGAGCTTGCACGTGTAGCAGGCGCGATGGTGATGCAGCTCTGCGGCGTCCGCTGCGTCCTCCATGGGCTGGTCCTCAGTCTCAGCCGGCTGCTGCTGCTCTGCCGTCAGCAACTTGGGCGCGTCGCTCACTGCGCCATCGGGCACCTGGGCCAGCAGCGGGTTGGCCGCCGTGAGACTCTCGAGCCGCGCGATGCGCTCAGCGCGCAGCTTGGTGTTGTTGATGAACTGGTGGTCCAGCGCCTTCTGTCGCGCGCGCTCGACCTTGAGCTTGCGCTTCTTCTCCTGCCGCTTGCTGTCGTCCGCCGCCGCCTTGCCGTGGAAGAACTTGCCGCGCAGCTCCGCGTGCAGCGGCAGCAGCGCCTGGCGCAGCGGCTTGAACCGCGGCTGCTGGAACTCGGTAAAGCCCGCGTCGCTGTGGAACGCTTGCAGCACACGCAGACACGTCTCCAGGTCCTGCTCCGAGACCTCTACGACCACTGCAGCTACAGCCACCACCTCTGGCTCCGCCATGGCATTAGTGCCATCCATTTCGGCCGGTTGTCACACTGTAGACGGTATAAAGTATACCGAGACACGGTATAATCGTCTGGCCGTTATCAGATGCAGCTGGACCAGGGAAGGAACGTGAGGAACCATGCTCACGCTGTGCTGCCTGGAGGTGACCAGCGGCAGAATCGTCTCTGTGGACATTGAGGAGAACGAGCCAGTGGGCGAGCTCAAGAACGCGATCAAGGCTAAGATGCCCAACCGAATCAAGAGTGCTGCTGATGGGCTGACGCTGAATCTGGCGAAGCAAGGAGGCAGCATCACTGGCGGCTGGTTGCATTTCAAAGAAGTCGCGATTGCAGCTCTATCAGCAGCACAAGTGCTCAAAGAGACTCGAAAGATGTACCTGAAGGACAATCTCATGATGCGTCCTGATATCTGGCTGAACAATCAAGCCTACTTTGGAAAGTCCTTCAAGCGAAGAAGCGGGGAGATCCACGTGCTGATGGTCCTGCCCTCTCCGCCCGGTGGATCGGTCATGCGCGATCATCTCAAAACGCAGGCGAAACGAGTGGGTGTAGACAGCACTGAAGAAGGAGTACGCATATGATCCGAACGCGAGCGTGTTCACCTTAGAGATGGAGGATCTAGTTGACTCTAGACTAGGCCCTTTCAAGACGATCAAGCTCTCCTGCCGGGTTGCATTCCATGACGGTCGGAGCCCGCAGACGTGGAAATGGACACCGACTTGAGTTGATGCGATCCAAGTTTTACTTTGCGGGTGGATGCTGTCGATATATGTTTTGACTGGGCGACAGAGAACGTGATACAATCGATCGCTGAGGCCGTGAATACCGTGGCGTGGCGTCTTGATGTGGCTCGAGGTCTTGTAGATGATGTAGTTAATCGTCTCTTTGGGTCAACCAGAGACCATACCGAAACGCATTGCTTGTAAGCGCGTTTGCTGCCTCTCTTTTGATGATCAAGAGCGATCGGGAGCTGGCGGAGCGTATGGCCTCAGTGCTGCTGTCGAGTTGCAATCCGTCGCTGGATGGACGGCTGCTGGAGATCTGATTCTTGGCCAGCATTCGGAAAGGAAGCGTGCGCCTGTGTGACAGCCATGGGGACCCAGGAGCGCAGTGGCCTCAAGGCGATGTTTATCTGTGTGCTGTGGGGGTCAGTGCCAGACCAAGGCGCTTTGGTTGAAGCCAACGAGATGGAATCAAGGAGGCTACGACGCGATCTTCACCGACAAAGCCCAGCGTCTGTGCGCTTTGTCCAGGTCACAGGTGCTCACAGCCATGCGTTCCATCTTGAGTTCTTTCATGCCTGGCTGGAGGGGCAACGTGGCTCTAAGGAATCATTTGAGGTCATGACGCTCGACATTTACTTCGTGGTGGAGAAACAGCGACTCGCAGCTTTCGAACTCGCTACACCGACGGTGAAGGGCTGTTGCGGGCCGTTGGTTGGGAAAAGGGCCAGGAGAGAGGCAAGGTTCGGATTGTTGGTATGGGTTCTGGCTTCCATTGAGCAAGTCTTTCTCTCTGAATGGACGCCTGGCTGAGCAGCGTCGAGGCGGTCGATGAAGACGTGATCGTTGTTTTATCAGCACCAGAGGTACCGAAGGTTGCTCAAGAGTCGTACTTGAAGGATGATCTTCAACTGGATCCTACAGTCGGCGTTGGCGATTACTTTGATAGTCCGAAGCCAGGACCGACAAGAGATTCACGTGCTGGTAGTCCTGCCTCCAACGAGTGGTTTGAACAGTTGATGCCGTTGCCAAGTGGCGTTCATTAGTGTCTGCAGTTTTGTTTGTTCCAATTGACGAAGGCGATCGAGCTCCCATGCAAAGCGCAGTATTCTCTTGCAGCTTGCGGGCCCAGTCGTTGAGCGTGGCTATAGAGTCTGCTACTTAGTGCTGGTGTCAGATGAAGACACACGGGAGCAGTTTCGCTGGAAAAGCCTGCGGTCCTTGAAGCAGCGATAGTCGAGAAGATTCCTCTGCGCGTGGCGTATCTGGAAGAGGGAAGTGGTGTCAGTGCATACGAAGGCGAGGGTGGTAGTAGCAGTTGTGCTGCCAGCCAGCCAGGGATCGTGTTACTCGACCACAGCAGCGATGGCTGTTAGTTACACAGAGTGGCGACGTATTCAAGAGAGAGGGTTCGCTTTGCATTCACTCACTTCTCCTCCGTCTGCGCTCTCGACTTGTTCAGCTCGCCTGTTGAATACCATAAATAGCCGGATGTGGTTATGGATGCACCCGTTGCAATGTTGAAGTCCCTGCCTGGAGCTCAGTCGGCCAATTCCCAAGAAGATGACGGACCTCGCGACGCTGCTGGAACTGGACAAGTGCGCAGAGGTGCGTCGCTCTTCCGCTTGTGTCTGCTGCATCGCGGTCTCACGCTGTACCAATTGCAGCTTAAGGAGTACCTGGCCAAGGCCGGCATTGAGGAGAGTCGTCCTGCGATCCTGCTGAGCTGGGACCTCAACTGCCTCAACCTGTTCGTGCAGGCCATACACAAGCAGTCAGACTCGCCGCCGTCCTGGATCGCGCAGCCGGTCTCGGTCGTGTCGTTCATGGAGGATCTGGTGAACCACTTGGGCGAGTTCGCCGGCGGCCGCTGCGGCGACGTGCTGCTGGGGCCCAACTCGCTCGAGCAGTTCGCGCAGCTCTGCTGCCGCCTGCGCAACGTGGAGCTGCATCCGTTCATGCAGCGATGCGTCAAGACGCTACCGTCGGGCCATGCGCTGGCCACGGTCTACGTGCTCAAGGACGACACGGCCGCGCACGCGATCCACCCGCATCTGCCGCCCATCGAGCCCGAGGACGAGCACTTCCGCCAGCTCTTCACGTAGTAGGAGAATGCAGCAGCCAGAGCGTGTTGGCTGCGCGCGTGTGCGTGTGACGTAGTAGCGTAGGATCAGTTGAGTAGGCGATTGTAATCGGACGACTGTTTTCTTGTAATTTAGATTATGGAGGAGGGCGGCTGGGAGCTCATGGGCACGACTGTGTGCAGCATGAGACCGCCTGTACTGGGCAGCAGCACGCGGTTCCAGCGCAATACCAAGGCCATCACTGCGATAAACAGGATGCAGAGCAAGTCGGCCGACGTCTTGGCGATCAGACTCCAGCTGCTGGCCTGGGGCAGATGCAGCAGTCGATGGCGACTGTCAACGAGATACCAGACGTGGAGCGCTGCGATCAGCAGCCAGCAGGCCACCACATGACCCGCCAATGCTAGTCTGCTACTCCGAGCGGCGACCAGTCCGCAGACGCCGCCGTAGAGCAGTGCCAAGAGCCAGATCAGTAGTGCTGCCTGCAGGATCGTGGGCTGGTGGGCAGAGCTGTTGGAGAGCATCCAGACCAGATTGACAGCCAACAGCAGCATAGAGACGGCGACGACAGCGAGGAGAAGCCGCGCGAGCTGGTGGAAACGTTGCAGCAGTATCAACGACTTGTGATCTTGAGTGGACGCAGCCATGATGCTCTCTGTTCTGCTTGAAGGTAACTGGTGGAGTGAGTGAGCATCGTCCATCTTGTCATGTCCATTGACCAGCGGCATCTGCAACAATCGACGTTGAACTGTCCAACGTCGATTGCTGATTGAAGACATGGCTGGCCCCACGTTGTGGGTGCGGACAGAAACGCTGGCTGAACCCATGCGACTTGTGGCTCGCAGCCATTTGCCACCAATTGGAGTCGACCCACTTCTTCCTCTTGACGCTGAGCTCGTGGTGTCGATTCACAATCACGTGATATGGCGCATGTGCTCGTAGTCCTGCCTCTACTCTCTGGCCTGGCTCAATCCCCCATTGCCAGCAGTACTAGAGCTATTGCGGTGTTCCTGCCTCAGCTCCTGTCCCATTAAGTAGATGGGGAGGGCAAGGAGTGACACCCAGAAGACAGGGCGACGCAATCCTGATTTATTTATGACCTAGCCTTTGCCTGTGCGCTGGAAGTGACGTGGCTGATGGTGTCGCCATGTTGCCTACAGGGCGTTGATGTTGGCCAACAGCGATCTCCTGGCAGTTAATAAGTTAGTCCGACTGTCGACTGCTATGTAGTTTTTACATGGCCTTGCCCTGCGAGTGGAGATGCCGTCTCAGCAGGGGCTCGAAGAACGCCAAGAAGCCGCCGGCCGCGACCACTTTGTCCGTCGAGCCCGTGGGCGTGGGGATGTCCGTGCCGCCGCGGAATTCGTGGTACCGGCAGCCGATGTACTGGCACAGGTTGCGCACCTCGCGGCGCTCGTGCTTCTTGGGCAGGATCTCGATGACCATGGTCTTCTCTGGTCGCGTCCAGAGCACACTGCCGGCCATGGCCGCGCTCTGCATGCCGATCACCACGTCGCTCTCGACCATGAGCTGCATCTGCTCGAACAGATCGAGCTGCTCAAAGTCGAGCGACCGGAAACGGATGTTCTTGCCGGCGTACGAGACCTGCAGCGACTCGAGCACGCGCATCTCGTTGCGCCAGGCGCGGTGCATCTCGGTGCCGTTGAATTCCTGGCTCGTGATGATGGTCACGAGCACGGGCGACGGCTCGCGGATGGCGTTCGGGTCCAGGTCTTCCTCCGGCTCCGCGACATGCATGACGCCGAGCGAGACGTGGCGGAACTCCAGCAGCAGCTCCAAGTCGAAGCACGGGTTTTTGTCGGCCTGCAGATCGGCCATCAAAATGCCTTCGCTCTCGAAGGGCGGCAGCAGAACGGCCGATGCGAACTCCACGCGCTTCCCGCGCAGGTCCTTGCCCTTGATGATCGGGCGACGCGGCGACAGCAGCCGTTCGTGCAGCGTGTCCATCGGCGTGACGATGCCCTGGTCCAGATGCACCAGCTGCGCGGCCGCAGGGCTCCAGCCCAGCATGCGCATGAGCACCCAGGCGTTGAGCGTGGCCGAGATCATCGTGAACGGGTCCTGGGCGTTCTGGCGAGCCATGAGCACCACTCGATCTTGGATGGTCACGTCGGCTGGAGCAGCTGCGTGGGGGCTTTTGCCAGCACCACAGACAGTCGATGGGTGGTCGCTCTGGGTCGGGATGTCGGCCAGCGCGGGGTCCCAGAGCCGCAGCGGGTCGTCCTCATGCTGCCGCGTGAGCGCGTACTGGGCCAGCTCTGGGCACTGGCACTGGATCAAACCAGGCGCAAAGCCAAAGCGCTTATCGCCCCCGCGCTGATTTGACGATGCCGCGCTATGCGAGAAATCCATGGCCAAGGAGCTGAACAGCGTGGCGCGCACGTCCCCAGGCGCGTCGAACAGTGTGACCGTGGTCGTGTTCTTGGCCGTCCCCATGGATGCTCCGGCCAGCAGCTCGCTGCTCACGTCCCCGCCGTCGCTGCAGTACTCACGCCCGGAATTACGCAGTACCTCGACGAGCCCCAGGTCGCGCTGCTTGAAGCACTGTATCATGGCCTGCTCCATACTGTTCGTCTTGACTGGACTGCCGCTGGCCTCGGCGTTGGCGCGCAGATAGGCCGGGCCCACGCCCAGCGTGCTGAGCTCCATGTCCTCGGACGACGACGTCGAGTGCACGTCGCTCAGCAGCAGCAGCACGCCGACCGCCATGGACGCGCAGCCGACCGCCAGGATGCCCACGGCCACGCGGAACAGCAGCTCCACGCGCACAGGCGTCGGTCTCCGCCGCTTGGTCGCCATGATATTCCGCAAGTGAGCTTCTGAAGTTGGACGATCTGTCGCACACCTTGGGCTGGTATAAGATTTGGCAGGTTCTGGCTGCTTGGGGTTCAGTATCCAGTGTATTTTTTCTCCTTTCCGCTCTGGGACATTTCAAATCCACTGCGAATCAGTTGTCATAAGCGACAGTTTGGGATCAGAGAGTCAGACTGTAAATATATCAGGCAAGCGTCCGGTTCTGGGCCGTGAGATGCTGCGTGAGCAGAGGATCGAAGTAGGAGAAGAACTCTTGGCTTGGGATGTGCTTGTCAAAGGCGTTCGGGTTGTCTTTCCGGCCCGTGCGGAAGTCTTTGCCGCCGCGGAAGTCGTGGTAGACGCAGCCCAGGTTCTGGCACAGATTGCGGTAGCCCCAGCGCTTGCGGTTCTTGGGGAAGATCTCCAGCACCAGCGTCTCGGGCCGAGTCCAGAGCACGTTGGCCATGCCGGCGCCATGC
>JAADVF010000192.1:0-42547 GCA_023334555.1 Elongisporangium undulatum
CGAGATCTGGCAGCCGACAGCCGAGTAGCCGAGACTTCCCAGCGTCAGGAACAAGCACGAGATGAAGATGACCGTGACCGCGACAACGCGAGGCATGCGTGTCGGCTCTGTGTGCTGGCGTTGAAGAGCTGGAATGACGATTCCAGCACCATACGCAAGTGCCAAATTACCGAAGCTTGTGGCTACCTGCTTGAACGTGAGGTGAGGGGATGGCACCGTAGGATGACCACCCATTCCGTGGAGAAGCACAGCAATGCCGATGACGTCGGCAAGAATAGTACCCAAACATCCGGCGAAAGCAGCTCCGGCGCCTTCCTTGAGCGTCGGAGTGAGGCAAACCGGCAGACACATGAGCGCCATGAAGCAGATCCAGGTGGTAGCACTGAAAGCACCTGGGAAGAGATCGCCCAAAAGTGTGCCTCCAAGCACCAAGAAGGCGCAGGGAATCAACAGACAGTTGCCCAGCTGTGTGATGATCGATAGCCAGCGGCCCCACGGTCCCATGGCCCATTCGCCGAGATCACCCAGCGTTTTGACAGACTTGGGTGCCAGAAGAAGAACCTTGGAGCACGCGATCGCCGCGTATGTGTTGGCGAAAGCCATGAAGAGCAGCGCAACCACAGCGAGGTACGGTCCAGCACGGGAGAAGTTGGCTGGGATTCCGAGCGTACCGATGCCGTACATGCAGCAGAAGAGGTTGAAGGTGATCTTGAAGTCCTCGAGGGTGAAGAACGGCTTGCCGCCCATGATGTTCTCTGGATTAAGACGCTGCTGAGGAGACTGGAAAAGCAGAAGTGGGCGATCTGGGAGCTTTTGAAGCGAGACGGATGCCCCCAAGCGGTCTCAATAGCTCGGATATGATGGCAACAAGAGGTTGAAGTTGCGATGTTTGGACGAGCGGACTGTTGAGATGGCCTGCGTCTGTCAGAAATCCCTTGCCAAACTGATGCTTGTGGATGAAACGCCATAATCGGTTGATTGGGTACGCGTGTAAACGTGAGCTTCGTTTCTATAATCTCTCAACATTGTGTTGAATCAAGCACTGAAAGCACCAGCAGCGCTCGGTAGGTCGGTGCATAGGGCCACCAGCCAAATTCGAGTCCTCTGTCCGGCAGATGACTATCCCTTCAAAGACCATCATCTTCAGAAAACGTGCACTTGGCCCGTCTCGTGATCCGTTCAGCTGGAAGCGCGGTGATGGGTCCTTCGAGACCTTTCACCTTCGCCCGTGATTTCGAGGGATTGAGCTTCGAGCCGTTGGGGCGACATCAGCTGCGAGGCAACAGTGATCCTGTCCAGCAATCACTCATCGCTTGATCTCTGAACTGGATTGTTGCCAAATTTTCCCACGATGTGTGTGGATTACATAGGAAAAGCAGGGAGCACCGCAACGGGATTATTCGATTTGAGAGGAACCAGGTTGAACTTGACCTTGGTCCGAATCTCTCTTGTGTCGGTATCATACTGTAGGAGCTATTAATACAGCTCTCTGTGGGCCACCACTCTGTTTACCTTCACAGTCTGTCCGATTGTCCAATGTAAAAGTACAGTAATGCAAGTCCCAGCGCATCCCCAATTGGAGCCGGAACGCTTCAGACAGACAGCCTCGAGAGTCGACATCCTGTTCATAACGACCATCTCCTTCTCCATCATGCTTGTGCATCCCCATTCAGGAGAGTGGTACGAAGGTAAGCTGAAGGTACCACAATGGATCGAATGTTGACCGAAGGTTTTCATTCACACAAAAAAGAACAAATCAGTTTTTGCTCTTCTTTTATCAAAACACGGTGCGAATTCGCGGAAGAGGGTTCACTTTCTCCTCCACCGCTGGCGATCATGAAGCAACTGCTGCTGGCGCTCTGCTGCTGGGCCTACTGGGCTCCATGGGTCTCTGCAGAGGCGCCAAGAGTCCGTCAACCGCGCCAGGCGTCCAACCTGACTGCTCTCTGCACCGGATTCAACACGATCTGCGACTTTGTGGCCGCAAACTGCGACTCCGACGCCTCAACCGTCGCCACTGGCGACTGCCTGGCGAGCTTCGAGCTGTACTATAGGGACCGCGCGCTGCTGCACCAATGTGAGGCCTTGGCCACGGCGGAAAGCGACAAGCAGCACATGCAGGTCTTCCTGAAGAAGTACGAGCAGTGGCAGCGTGCGCGCGTGTGCGCCAAGTTCCATGACACGGAGAAGCGCGCGGCGCACGACTGCTCCGGCGAGAACGTGCACCGCCCGTGGAACGCCGAGACGTGGCCGCTCTTCTGCCACGAAACATTTACGGCCTACAAGGACATGCGCAAGGACCTTGAGTCGCTTTGTCCGCGCACCCCCTACTCGGAAACCTTCTGGGAGGGCTATACTGACTACATCGCGTCACCCACGTGCAAGACGTACTACGACCACGTGCGAGCCGCGGCCGCGCGCAACTGCGACAATCAGAGCCAGTGGAGCCAAGAGCCCTGCGCCAGCATCTTTAGCTGGTATCAGGAGCACCGGAAGACGGTCGAGAGCGAGTGCTTCGAGCTGCACCGCAGCAAGCCGTTCTACAAGGGCTTCTACGGCTGGAAGGCCCTGCGAGCTCCGTAGCGAAGAGGCGCGATCTTCGTAACCTTTATATATTCTTTCCTTGAACGGAACCTCCATGGCTTTTATGGGGCTTTGGCTGGCAGTTCTTGTAGTGGCGTTGGACGCTGCGGCTGCAGGCACGTCGCTCTCTCTGGTCTGTTCACCTGGCGTTCTCACCTTCGGCTGTGCGTATAGAGTTCGTCTACTACGACTTCAATGGAACCACTGGCCTAGCACTCAATGGCAACGCAGCCACCACCAGCTGCACCCTCGTCCCTCAGGTATGGTCGCCTCCAATTGCTGTAGAATTGAAGTGTTCCCAGCTGAAGCCTCTGTGCTACTACGTTAGAATGCCTACTCGGACCGAGACGCCATCGATGACCAGCGAGAGGCTACCTTAGTCATCATACAGACCCAACTGCTGGAGCTGGTGGAGCTGCAGACCACCGAGACGGAGAACCATACGACCAGCAGTCGCATCGCCAAGGACAGCGCGCAGATCGGCCACCGCGATGCGTTCGTGGCGCTGCCAACACAGCAGTGCGCTGTGCGTCTGAGGCTTACAGCGTCGCAGCCCAACGAAGTGGCCTCGGTCTGGTACGTGGAGCCACTGCCGGTGCTCCAGGGCTTTGAGACGCGCTTCACGTTCCAGATCACAGACCAGTCGCGAAGGTGCTTCGAAGTCAAAGACCAGCACTTCAATGTGCGCAAGTACCGCACGTGCTTGGTGCACGGAGGCGACGGCCTGGCCTTCGTGCTCCACTCCCATGTCAACAAGACAGCGACCTTGGCTAATCAGCGGAGCCAGATGGGCTACGAGGGCATCCAGAACTCGCTGGCCATCGAGTTCGACACGTGGTTCAACCCAGAGTTCCCGGACACGTTTGGCGACCACGTGACCATCTACTCGAGAGGCCAAGGCGCCAACTCCGCGCTTGACTCTGCGCGGCTGTCCGCGTCGGCGCTGCAGGATATCGCTGATGGCCGGGTCCACGCTGTCAAGATCCGCTACTACAACGAGCTCAAGGTGCGGAGGTGCAAGTGGCTGGCTGGCTCCATGCGGGGCATTGACTACATATTACTGTGGCACTAGTACGAATATGCGCCGTTCTTCTCCGCCACGACCAATCTGGTGCAGTTCATCAAGGACGTGTCCGAGGGCCGTCGCGTGGGCACGCTGCTTGTGTTCATGGACGACGGCATCGACTCGGACGCGCCGCTGCTGGCGATCCCGATCAACCTGGGCGCCACACTTCGACTGGACAGTGACGAAGCCTACGCGGTACGTTTTCAGCCTCCTTGATTGCGTTTGAGTTGCCTGGCTGGAGCTCACGCACCATCGCGCCGACCCAGGGCTTCACGGCGTCCACGGGCCTGTCCTGGCAGAAGCACGATGTGCTGGGCTGGTACTACTGCACACAGCCGCCGTGCCTGGACGCCTCGGGCACGGAGATGCGCTTCGACCTGGACTTCAACCAGCAGTCCATGCGCTCCACGGCCTCGCACGCGCAGGCGCTCTACCCGATCTACATCTACCCAGACACCACGCCCTGGGCCAAGAAGCAGACCTACTATGCAACTGGCCAGCAGATTGGGCTCGTGTCCTAATTTAGATGGGCTGGGTTTTATGAATTAGGACAGTGCGCATACTTGACCCCCCCCTGCATTCCTCATGCCGCTGCCGTGGCGCTTCGTGACGATGGACGTGACCCACACGCTGCTGCGGCCACGCGAGCGCATCGGAGCCACGTACCTGACCCATTGGCAGCAGCGGATGGGCGCCGTGGACCCAGTTCTGGCCGCTCGCGCCTCGGAGGAGATCGACAGGCGCTTCCCGGTAGGCTTCCGTCAGCTGAGTCGCGAGCAGCCCAACTTTGGTCGCTGCCACGGACGCCGGCCTACGACCGCGTACGACTGGTGGAGAACGCTGCTGCTGGACTATGTGATGCCTCTGGAGCTTATCCAGGGCGTGCTCTCGAGCGATCTGGACGCCTTCACGCGCCAGGTCTACGACTTCTACGCCACGGGCGACGCCTGGCTCGTGTTCGACGATGTGCATCCGACGCTGGAGAGACTACGAGTGCTCGGGGTCCCTCTGGGCGGGATCTCCAACTTTGATGAGCGACTGCCGAGCATTCTGCATGAGCTGGGGCTGCGCGACTACCTCGATGTGCTCACGACGTCCTGGAGCCACGGCGAGGCCAAGCCCGACGCGTCCATCTTCCACGCGACATTCGCAGCTCTTCAGGCGTCTGCAGGACGCACGAAGCTAAAGCCTGGTGTCTACGAAGATGTTCTCCATGTGGGCGATGACTTTAAGCGAGACTACGAGGGCGCGCGAGCCGCAGGTGCTCAGGCCCGGCTGCTCTGCCGGTCTTCATCAGCTCAAGCCAAAGCTCTCGACCAAGCAGTCAAGCCGTCGGAGATACTAACGTCATTGTTAGAGTTGACAGAGTCTTCTGCAAGCCAATGAAGAAGCGGGCTCTTCCCCAAGCGTCGCGCCACTACTTCGCCAACAGCCGAGGCTGTAAAAGGCGGACCGTTTCGAGTTCGACGAGACGTCGCGCTGTGGCACTTGCCGTGTTTTCTTCAAGAGAGAAACCAACCAAAACATCTTTGGCTCCGCAAGTCACTCTTCAGACAACGGAAGCGCAGCAACGACGTCGGAGGCAGCACAGTGCAAATCGGCTCGGGGTCGCGATGGCGTCGCGCTGCAGCGAAGAGGGCGATAGTGATGATCTCGTGCGCATCTGCGATGAGCTCCAGCGGGATTTCGACGGCACAAGCCTCGTGCTCGTGAGCGAGCTTGCGTCCAATGGGGATCCCGTGGCCATGATCGATCTGGTCACAGACATTTGCAGCTTTGGTGGCAGTGATGGTGACAATCCAGAGTGGCTTCCGCAAGACCTCGTGAATCGCGTGGAGACTGAATTGCTTCCACAAATTGTGACATTGCTATTGAGCTCGTCTGCTGAAACTCGATGCGTGGCGCGTGTGAACGCGTTTTTCCAGTTTGTGTTGCAGGTGACAGCCAACTGGCTGCAACAGGGGGAACCATGCCTGCTGCCTACCCTCACGCGAATCTTGGACGAGCATATGCCATTCTATTTGTATGATGGCTGCATGCAAAGCGATGATGATGCCTTATCGTTCGAGTATGTGACAGTGAAGCAAAGCAACTCGTCGCCGCATTTTTTCCGCAACCTCGAGATATGGGGACAGCTCAATGGTTTTTCGCTGTTTTTGATCAATTTGCGTGGTGAAAGTTCGCAGGAGGAAGGCGGCAGCTTGCCATTTGAAGCTGTGCGATGCATCTTTCGAATGTTGTACGCTGTCAAAGATCACCTCGCTAATCCATTTTTCTCCCTGTACATTGTTCCACTTGCGCGCGCCACGCAAGCTTATGTGCAGGCAATGCCAAATGACGAGTTTCAACAACTTGGCCGCGAGGCATTAGTTGAGATTGTTCAAGTCGTTGAGATTTTGTCGCTGAGAGTTAATGATTGGTGCGAGCAAAATCTGTCGAAATTCAGATGTCATGACGACGTACCTGAGACTGAAGATGACAACTGCGAGTTAAACCGAAGCCCATTCGATGACAACGACAACGCGACAGAGCAGAATGTTGAAATTTTGCGTCTGGAATGTTTTTATCGCTTCTTTCAATCTACTTCGTTGGAGAAACGCATCCATGGTCTCACCGAGGTAGTCTCGACAGTTGTTCGACTGTACAATGACCGACTCGCACGAATGCCATCGACACCAGTACCTCCTGAAAGTCATCCATTGCTCTATTTAGTTGCCTGGTTGCAGCAAAAATGTATAGTCGAGGATCTCTTTGGAGACAAGCTTCACGTTGAGCTTATCAAACGGGCAACACCATTGTTCCAATTTCTGTCGGAAATGGATTGTTTGACGCCTTCATGGGTGGACCTCGTTTGTAACTGCTACGATGGAAGCATTAGTGTTGTGATAGGCTCTGAGCACAAACCACAACAACATCGTCACGAAGCCCAAAGAGCTGCTGCTCACGATTTGCTCACAGATCTGGTATCATTTTTGGATAGCTCTTTGTTGGAGCATGTTTTTCGCCGGTTGAAGGCATCTAAAATTGTGGACAACAACCACGTGACGCTGTTGACGGCAATTGGATCAAGAGGCCATGGTACAGATGCCATAATTGGGTCATTGCGTGAGCAAGTTTTGATGCATCTATGGACAGCAGTGACTCCGAATATAACATCTGAAGACATGCTAGAGCTGGTACTGCAGAACATGGACGATATTTTTAAACGTGACGCTGAAGCTGCAGAGCTGCAGCATGGTGACGACAACTCTCCGTCTACAACGGGCAAAGTGCTGCTTGTAGAGGAGTTTGTATCGCTTTGCTTGGAAAATGTGCGCCATCGCGTCTCAGTGATTCAGTCTCTTAAACTTTTCCCTCAACTTGTTCGTCTCATCGTAGAGTTAAAAATCCCTTTACTTTACGCATATACTGGCGTAATTGATGCCTTCTTAGAAGAAATTGGCGTCTACAAGAGCGAAAATGGGATCAAACGTGCTAGTACAAACATTGACAGCATTATGCCGCCAGTGGAGTGGCTTGACATGTCAAAAGATCAGTTGCTGGAAAACTCTTTATCCCTCCCCCCAAAACACTTAATTGATACGAAAGTGCGTCTGCTGGCGCTTCGAGCCGCATGGATTTTGGAGTGTAGAGAATCGTCACCCATATCAACATTTCAAATGGATCAAATTTGGCAGTTCATAATTGTTCAGGCCTGGTCAGTTGAAGAGGTTTCATTAGGCTTTCAATGGATCGAGTATTGCGCCACGACTCCACTCCCATTTCTGAAAAGTGAAAACACCAGTGTCAAAATGGAGCCAACATTGATGATGCCCGACTTGATGGAGTATGTTTTGACGGTAAAATTTCAGTCGTTGCCTGGAAATCGCATCACAGCATCCAGTTTATCCTGTTTCCACAATCTATTTCGTTGTGTAAACCTCATGCGTGGTGGTCTGGAAAGCTTCGCAGTGCCATCAGAAAATAAATCATCTCCGGCCTCTTCCGTATCTTCTTCTTCCTCTGTTCAAGAGAATACTGAAGTAGACCAAGTTGTTGATTTGGCGACTGGTGAAGAGTTGGTTGGCATTAAAGTGCTGTGGCATCTTGCGCTGCACTGCGCCGACTCGCTGGTAGCAGAGGAGTGTATGACACTACTCGCAAGCTTTCACCTGGAGTTAATCCCTTCATTACGATCGACAGACACTCCATTTCGACACAAGTTAATGTATATCGAGACGTGCATGGAGTTTCTTCACGCTTCGAAACACAAAGCAGACATTGAGGGGAGTCAAAATCACTGCAGTGAGGATATCGCTGCTTTGAATCGTTGCGTGGATTTACTTCGCTATTTTCTCGACGCATGCGATGGCGACGACAACCTTGGCACGTTTGAGGATGAGACAGTTTGTTATGGGGAAGCTGCTAATGATTCAGCTGATGATACTGATCACAACTCCGCTAAAATGGACATCAAGAACAAGTTTCTTCAGTTTGAAAACTTGGAAGAACGACTCCAATATCTAGAAATTTATCCGTCACCGATTAAACCGCCCCAGACCGTATACGTGGGGAGCCCAGTACCGTCCTCTTCCGGATTCATGTCGTCACGTCGGCCAAGCTGGGCGTTCCGACAACATCGACCGATTTTGGATTCAATTCGTGACGGAACCGAAGAAGAATATGAAGTGGTGAATGATAATGATTACGATGATATGAGAACTCAACGCGAAATTGATTTTACGAGAAGAAACAAATCACTGGTCATTCATACCGAAGAGAAATATGTTCAAGAGGAGTCAACCATACTAGGATCTCCTAAAAATACGTTGATTTTGAAACCAGTCACACCGATTAAATCGCGTGTGAAAACCCTTCCTGTTCGAACGCGACCGAATTTGGAGCTAACCGACGGCATGTCTCCGCATCGTGGACCGAGTTTAAGCCTCGAACTCATTGATGAAGCACTTAATGACGTTACTTCATCTGTGAACAAACACGAAAATCAAACTGTCAGTTCCGAGAAGTCGAAGTACAACCTCATGAGCCAGATTTTGGCAAATGAAGGAGCCCATTTTGAATTCCTTTTGGAGCTTGTGGACTGGACCGATGAAACTACTTCGCAACGAACTTGGGAACTAATATGTCGGCTTCCAATTAACAATAAACTGCTGCAGCGGATGATTCGTCTTCGGTCTCCAATCAGTGGTAGTCAAGGGAGTGAAGCTGGTGGATCTCTCGAAGTTGAATGGATGGATCTGCTTGACACGAGTAATGTGCACCGCTTGCTCTATGCTCTCCGCCTCGTTGAAGCGCTTCTTCTGCCTTCTCACCAAGATATTGCACATGGTGAGTATGAGTCAGATTCTGCACGCCGACAATGGAGAGAGCGATTTGTTCGCTTGGGTGGTGCTGCTCATTTATATTCGACCCTGCTTCATTGGAAACCCGCGATATCTGGATCAGAGCAATCAGGAACTACTTACGCACAAATGTTGTCGGCGACTTGTTTAGCTGCCGTTCTCAGAACGCTCAACTACTTTCTTCGTTTGTATCAAACACATAAGATCTCAACGTCATTGCAGAAGCTTTCAGCGTTTGATACAAGATTGTTTCGCTCGACACTACCGGAGTTTCATTCTCTGATATGTCATGATGCGATATTGCTTGCGGCTGTCCAGCACACGTGCGAGCATTGCGATTCACATAGTCATGGTATAAAACCATTTTCATCTGAAAAGGAAGAATTGATGCTTGCTAGCGCTCGTACGTTTTGCATCGTTGCAGCCACGGATTCATCGATCATTGTGACCGCATTCCCAAGCTGTGATGCTTCGGAAACAAACAAACCCAACCTTCTGAGATGGTTACAAACCCTTCTATTGGATTGCCCTTCCGCACAAACTCGTGCCAAAATAGTGGAGACAATCATGTCTGTTGTCGCTACTTCTACTGATTCGAGAGTGGGCGAGATCATAACACAACTTGCCCAAGTTGCTTGTGAAATATTGGTAGACACTACTCATCCTGAAAAATGCATCATCGGCGATTATTCGATATTTGGACAACTTTTCGATTTCCTCCACTCACTGTTGAATCGACTCAGCTTGCTTTCAGATTCCTCGCGAAACGATATGGCCGAGTGGCTTCTGAAGACCAACACAAGCAAGCAGCTTCTCGAGTCACTTCGTATTCACGCTCACTGTCTACGTCATGATACCCATTCTTCACACACTGATGTGCTTCTGAGTGGATTATTGCGAACTTTGACAATATTTTCTGCACTTGATGAAGGGCTTCGCGAGACGATTCTACTGTATCAGCCTTCTCCTGACTTCTCTGCAATCACTTTTCGTGGACAGTGGATGTTGGATTTCTTGCTCAAGGAATGCCTGTATGGTGAAATGTTTTCTGACTCGAGTGAAGAAACGGCAATCGCTGACACGGAGCCTCTCTTCCAAGGAAATAAATGCAGAGAACAGACACAAAAATTATTGCTATGCCTGCTGTTTTCTTCGTCAAGTTCGCATTCTGAACTAAATGCGGTTACGTATGTTGCGAAGCTCCATTCGATAAATCAGACCTCCGTTTTGGATACTCTGAATAAATCAGGTCGTCCATGGAATTACCAACCTCAAGAAGTTCTGAAGGAAGCAAAAGACGGCATTCATTATTCTGGGTTGGTGAATCCTGGCTGCATTTGCTACATGAATGCGCTTGTGCAGCAATTATTTATGCTGCCGTCCTTCCATCAAGGACTGTTGTCGCTGAATTATAACTTTGAAAATGAATCATCAGGTTCGTGGGCCGAAGAGATATCTCAGTTGCAAAAACTGTTTGTAAAATTGGCGTATTCAAAAACTCGCGCGATTGATCCCACAGCATTCGCATTATCGCATTCGGATTTGGATGGCCAAGCAACCGATCTACGCGTCCAAATGGATGCGGACGAATTTTTCTGTTTGCTTCTAGA
This sequence comes from Elongisporangium undulatum, assembly GCA_023334555.1. Classification (NCBI taxonomy): domain Eukaryota; phylum Oomycota; class Peronosporomycetes; order Pythiales; family Pythiaceae; genus Elongisporangium; species Elongisporangium undulatum. The sequence goes on from JAADVF010000192.1 coordinate 10,602, forward strand.
TCGACTCGATACTTACACTCAATTGCAAGCCAAGAACAGCGACACGTCCCCTCATTTCATGAGTAAGTGCTTTGGAGGCGTACTGGTGAATCAAATTATTACTCAGCAAGGTCACATTTCCGAACGAGAAGAAAATTTCTTTGCTCTAAGCGTCGACGTATCGAAGAAGCAGCATCTGACCGAGTCTCTTTCACTCTATGTTCAGGGTGAAACATTGGATGGTGAAAATGCTTATTTTTGTGAGCGACTTCAGCAAAAAGTACCTGCTACGAAGCGTATTTGCATCAAAACACTACCGCAGATTCTGGTATGCCACTTGAAACGATTCGAATTCGATTTTGATACGATGGAAAAAATGAAAATAAACGATTATCTGGAATTCCCGATGGAATTGGATATGCGTCCGTATACGAGCAAGGCTTTAAGTGTTACATGCACTCGCGGAACGTCGGTTTCCGAGAATGATGAGTCAGAGGAGACGTTGTACGACCTAGTTGGCGTGGTCGTGCACTCAGGCTCGTCCGACATGGGTCATTATTATTCGTTCATCAAAGATAGGAACCACGAAAAGAGATGGTTAGAGTTCAATGACGAAACTGTTCGCATATTTAGCGAAGACACAATGAGCGATGAATGCTTTGGAGGCGAAGAAATCAGTCAGAAATGGGACGCATCTACAAAAAGTTGTGTTCCAAAAGTCCACATGAAACGCCGCAATGCGTATATGCTCATATATGATCGAAGAACTCCTGCTGTTGTCATGACAAGCAAAGAAAAAAATGTTGCGGCATGCACGGGTGAAGTTCAGGCATTCATCAAGGGCGTCCAAGCCGAAAATATGCTGTTCCAAAGGGTTGTGAACTGTTTTGATCCTCTGTACGAGAGCATAATTGAGAGTTTGATTGCTCACACTTTGAATCGATTTGATGCGGAACCATCATCACAATCTCCGAGTCTAATCGGGCTCGAAAACACAAGAGATACTGAAAATCGATCGCTTACCTATCAAGTATGTGCAATTGGAGCTCAATACCTCTTTGGGATTTGCTCGTTACGGCGAGCTGATCCAAATCGCAACTCCTCAAAGTATTGCGACCAACAGAAGATATTAAGAATGATCATTAGCTGGCTTGATCGGGCAAGTTCAGCTGAAATTTACACATCGGCAGGCTCGGAAACAGAGCGTATTGCGTTTTGCTCTTGGCTACTGGAAGAAGCGATTACTCCACCATCTCATGTGCTGACGAACTCTTCTTCCGAGTCATCGCTGGCTCAATCAAGAAGAACCTGGCTTTTCGATCTCCTTTTCTTGAATGAGCAAAACCCAACACTAGCGCAAGGCTGCTTCGAGTTATTAAGTGCATCTATTAAGCTGTTGTCTGCTCACGCTGTAACTCAAGCAAGACATGGCCACGATGATATATCCGATGATACCATATTCGACGCATCGAACGCGGAACGCGTGGTTTCTGGTTTCTATCGTACTATGCTCGAGCTTTTCTACGACCGAGACGATATTGAGCTCTTCGACATGGCAACCGGCAGTGCTGTTAGCATGACTCAGGAAAGCACATTAAGCGCTATGCTTCACATTGGTATATTTCTTAGAAGCTGCATTTGTGAAGCGCCCACCCCTGCAATTCGAAGCTGGACCAATCAGCTACTCCTCCACAAGGTGCAGTTTCTGGATCGCTTCTTGTTCGCGCTACAAGCCGAGCGAACTGAAACCGCGCACCCATTGTCTATCCATCCCGAATCGTACACCACAAATCTTGCAATAAGGGTGCGATCGTGTACATTCCACCTGGAGAGGCAAATGTTGCAGACACTGCTATGCGGCTCAGTTACCTGTTCCCATGATGAAGAAAGCGGTATCTGTTGCCAGGAAATTGCTGCTGGCGCTTTGAACTCGTTGGACCTGAATCTCGTACTAAATCAGGTTGCGTTGAAGAATATGTTGCGATTCCACTTTGACCACGTACTGACAGCTGTTGCTCAGCATGTACTATGCGTTGGCTCTGCGTATCAACGAGAAAATCTGTTGTCGCTCTTGATCGCTGTGCTCGAAGACGTCAAGACAGCTAATCTAGAGCAACTTTTGGACGTATTCCGATCGCTTTTGGACAAGGAAGAAGCAGACTTCGATGGTCCAGAAACGGATGTATCGAACAAGACATTGGATATTAGCGACTGTCCGATCCACGCACACTTATTTTCCGCGACTCGCGGTATCCTGGAAGCTGCTGCCTATTACAAAGGCCACCGCGTGTTGCACGAGTACACGTTTCTGCTTCTGGCATTTACCATTCGGCGTGCTGAGCAATCTCGATTGTTGAGCCAGCTACTGCGAAATGATTCGGATTTGCAAGCGCAGGGAGAGTGGGTCAGAGATTGGTTAGTGCAGTATCTGGACCCAACTGGACGACTACTGCGCCGAGACTCAGAGCACCCTTCCGATGGTGATGCAATCAACGATGACGACCTCCGCATGGCTCAAGAAGTGAAGGCGCTTCTGCGCGCTGTCAATTGTGCTTTCTTTGATCCCGAAAGCCAAGTGAACGCTAAAGTAAAGCAAGAAGAGCTTCAGGTTCATGTCGAAACGGAATTGTCACACGAACCAAGCAGTACCAACCAAGAAGACGAATCCTCTATATCGCTAGATGACATAGTCACTCTCATCACCGATACCAAGGTTTCGGCTTCTGCTTTAAATCTTGAGAGCGGAGACAGTCCGACGATTTGTGGTTGTCCTGAGATCGGAGATGACGACAATGAACCGGACCATTCGCCCATTGACCACAAAGCTACTGACACGAGAAGACGCGAGCAATGCGAAGCCCATTTGCGATTGAATCTCGGTGTGAACCTGACAGAAGCGTAGACTGAACCTCGCGTCCACTTGCATTTGAACTTTGCACTTCTGTGACGTCGGTAATATATCTTACACGTACATTTGCACGTAGTTACTCCTTGCACTGTCCACTCATTGGCCGGCGCTTTGCTTTGGCAGAGCTCAGTCTGGGCTTTGCAGCGTCATATCCCTCTGCAGCAGATCCAGAGCGGACTCTTTGCTGAGAGGATGCCTGTGGTCGTCTCGAAGCGCTCGATGCTCGTATCAGCATCTGGGCAGAGCGGTCGCTGTGGAGGCGCATGATCTCTGTGGCAGAAACTGCGTCGTCTCCGGCCTCGGAGAACCAGAGCAGGCGGCTTCGAGGCGACAGACTCGCCATGTCATCACAGGACAACGACAGTGTTGAACTGGACCCCGCGAGCCCGTCATTGCTATCGATTTCGAACGCCATACTCATCCAGGGTCCAACGGGGGAGCGAGACTCGGGAAACTCTTCGCTGTCGTCCGAGTCATCGCCCTCTGTACTTATAAAATGATGTTTGGGCCCACGTGTTTCCAAGGAATCGATACGCTGAACTGGTCCCCGCAGCGAAGACGCCGTTGGCACTGGTGCTTTCCGTGGCTGTCGTCGGGTGAAAGTGCTTGGGTCTTCCTTGCGTTGGATCAGTCGGTACTGGTTGGTTGCTGCTTTGGCGACGCGTCGCGGAGCCAGCAGCATCGCCTGGGCATCACGGTGCATGTACGTGTCCACAAGTGTCGGTGACTTCTCAACATCTGGACGACTCTGCTCTGGTGGAGAAGCAGCCTCCGAGCTGCTGAACCCAGAAGACTCTTGGTGCACCACACGAATGACACGACTCGCCGATTTCTGCCGTTGGAGCAGATTCACAGTCGAGGTCGACGGCAGGAGCAGCTCTGTGCGCGAGTTCTGGCGCATTTGAACGCGTTCGACGGGGTTCTTGAGATGTCTTCGAACAGCCAACGGCGGCGGGGCGGCGGGTTTTCGATCCGTGCGATTCGAATCACCAGCAGTTGGTGAGTGGCTTTCGGCTGCGTTACCAATGGCTTCGGAGCGGTGGTGCTGCGAGATCTTCACTCGGAGCTCGTGGATGATGAGCTCCAGTTCGGAATCAGTTCGAGTCATGGATGGTAGAGCTCGTTTGCCGCTGTCCGTGCCTGAAATTGATGCCGAGCTATCTCGATCCACTCGCGCTGAGGTCGGACGTGACGCTGAGGAGCTGTCCGGCGACTCGGTGTTGTTATTGGAGACCGTCCGACCAGCCAGCACCAGGAACGGAACTGGATCCATAGTGGAGGAATCGGGCTCTTCACCAACGTCTCCGTGCGCACCTGACACAACCGGGTCGCACAGAGCGGCCTTGGCCTTGCCCAAGGGCTGTCCGTCCACTGACGTTGACAGGGTCTTGCGTCGTAGGGCCGCATGTGGGCGGGTGGTGACTCGAGGCTCTCGAGTGACGGGCGGCTGGTGGCAGAAGAGGTCTTCGTCCCGCACTGCCAGTGAAGTGCCATTGAAGGACGAGCGTTCGCCCCAGCGCATGATGATGACCCAACGGACAGTGGACGCCCAAGTCAGCCAATCCACTAGTCTCTATTTATAAAGATCTATCCACACGCGCATGGAGCTATTTACGCAGCCCACCACATCCCCAGACGATCAGTCACGCACACGTTGCTGTGGGAAGGGTGCTTCGGCCCACGGACGATGAAGCGGAGGCCAGACAACAGCCAGCGCATTGTTGTCGGGCGAGGGAGTGGAGATTCCAGCCAAGCGCTTGTCCCACCAGAGCTGTTGCTGCTGGAACTCCTGCAGCTGTTGCTCGATACGCTGAGCGTACAAGAAGCTGGCCACATATTCGTGCTTCCAATTCACGGGCAATCCACTTCGATCACACAATACCGGCGGGAATTCTGTCCGAACACATGAGGTTTGCGCAATACGATCATATCAGCAAGTCTCCAAATGCCCATATTGTATGCGTATATTTGTACGCGTACAATCAAAACACAAATCCATGTACCTGTATATAAGCATTGCTTCCATAGCGAATGCTCTTGTGCCACCTCATTCATACGCTGTCACGACCAACGGTGAACTGTACGCACGGTGCAGCAGGAGCAAAGCCGCGTGGAGCGCACCTTGCTGGTCTGGGCGACACACGCCAGCGCAGACCCTGGTAAAAAGCCACATACATACATCACAGCGTCTTTAGGGAGAAGCCCCAGTAGACATTGAGCGCAGGATCCGCTCATGTCTTCAGCGTCGGAACGAGATCTGCTCAGAGAGGCGTGTGCCATTGAGAGCGCTCTATTAAGATGATCGCACGAAAGGTCGCGTGCCAACAGCCAATACGAAGGCGTCACGTCCGAATGAACAGTGGACCCGACTGTCCAGTCAGATCGTTCATCGAACATCGTACAATAATGATGGCTGAGGTCTATTAAGTGATCTGAACGCATACTCAAGCGGAGTGCGAGGGCGCGTCCCACCACAGATGCATACGCAGGAGTCGCAGTCGCTCCTGCTCCAGCCGCTGCATCTGGCGATGACACTGCACGTACACGCCCTTCCAGTCGCCGGTGGTTGGGAACGAGACGCTGTGCATGGTCATGGGGAAGTCTGCACGCCACAAGTCTTTCCTTAGTTCCACTGAAGTGTCGACAGCCGGGACACAGAGCTGGCGTATTCACCTGCCAACAAGCACCGACGCCACAGCTTGCGCTCTTCTGCGTGTTGACTCAGAACCTTGGGAGCTGCGTTAGTTGTCAAGTGAGCAAGGGTCTCAGTCGATCGATGTTCAGTACCTTGCTCACTTGGGCTGCACGAGCGAGTGAGGCCGCTGGGAAGAAGCCGCAGGTGTAGCCGATGACGTCTTCGGAGAGGATGCCGAGGAGCTTCGACTGCGGTGGCGAAGCCATTGGAAATTGCTGAATGGTGGATGGAGAACAGGCGCGGGGACGCGTCGCTTCGCCACCAGCTGTAGTCGTAGTCAGACCGCTGACGACAGCCAGCCACTCCATGGGACAATCAATATATAAGACTTCAGCGGTCGCCTCCGCATAAAGTTTATACTGAAATGCAACTCACTCCTCACAAGACTCCTCTTCCCAGTGCGAGCCCAACGTGCCCTGGAGGCTCATTGCGACCGTGCCGCGGAACGAAGAACGGATCCAGATCGGAGTCCCAGTCCAACTGAGGCCCTGGCGGTGGCGGGAATCGGAACTGCGGATGGATGATCGGGATCTCAAATGGGCCCCACATGCGTTGGCGAGCAAGTGTCAACTCGCGAGCTCTGCGCCGTTTGGACTCGAGAGTGAGTACATACAGTTGCTTCCAATCACGGCCAATGGGCCTGGCGGTTTGTGGGAAGTCTGACACACAGACCACTGGACCCGTCACGCAATGAATCTACCAAACATCCAGCAACAACGAGACAGCACCTTGGGCCACGAACGTCTGCCAGAGAGGCTCCTTGGAGTCTGCGAGGTGGAGGAACTGAACCAAACAGCAAAGTCACGAGGGATCCCAACAGCAAAACCACGGGGCTGACTCACCTTGTTTGTCTGTGTCAAACGGCAAAACTCTGGCGCGCGTAGGAACCCACACACTCGCAACACGAGAGACTCGGACAGCTTGCTGAGCTCAGCTGCCATAGCTGTCGGGGCCACCGCCTGGGGCTCAAAGATGGCAAGCGCACTGCGCTCCAACCTACAAAGCACGCAAACTTCATCGGCAACAACTCCGGCTGAGCGAGAAAAGCGTACAAGGCGCACCGCCAGCGCAAGAGCTCCATTTTGCACATGCAGCCTCGCCAGCGCAGATACCGGGGATCGCTGTCAGGGATCGACGAATCGCTGGCTGCCACATACTCTGCCACCCTGCAGGAAAGGAGTGAGCTCCGGAGTGTACGTACACTTTATCAAATGAACAAGAGGAAAGTGTACGCACCGAAGATCTACTCTCGTGGACACTTGATTCTTCACAAAGTGTACGAACAACCGGCCGTTGACAGCGAGACTGCGCACAACCACGGGCTCCCCTGTGCGTGTAGTATACTCCACTGCAGGCAGAGCATTGCCCTGTTGCTCCAACATGTCCAGTGGTACGTCGCTGCCCCCATCAGAGCTCCATTCACGACACACGCGGTGCACACCATCGCGCAGCAGAGCGATGCCAGTTGGCGTTGCCATGATCGATTCTTCGAGCCACCTTCATCCAGTAAAATACCGGTAACATATCGGCTCAGGCAATAAACTATGGGAAGAACCCGTAAATAACGAAAACGTTATTTATGAAGTGACTTCACCTCCATATATTTATTTACAGGACATGGACCCGTCTACTGGAAGACGCTGATGACGCGGCCGTTGAGAGCCTGCACGGGGCGAGCCGTCTTGCCTTCGTCAGTGGCCGGCAGACTCTTGAGGTTGGCTTGGAAGGCCGCCAGGTCGGAGGATGAGATCGCTAGGGGCTCAGCCAGCACCCACCAGTCCACAGCTTCCGTGCAGGCAGGAGTGGTGAGACTGCCAGCGTAGTTGTACGCCTTGCCACTTTGAAGCGCGGACTTGATCAACTTCGAGTACGGAGACAGCTTGAGGGCAGGCGAGTTAGTCTCCGACACGTCGCCTAGCACGTTCAGAACGTTCTTCACGAACGTATCGGTCTTAGCCGTCTCTGACGCCTGCAGGAACAGCCCGACAACCGTGATGGCACTGCCATCGGCGTTGCTGTGCACAAAGTGAACCTCGCCGTCGTAGGCCTTGCCGTTGACCGTGTGCTCCGAGGGAGCGTGCAGGTGAAACTGCGACATGGTGAAGGCCGTGTTCTTGCTGTTGGTGAGCGTGCATGTGGAGTTCTGGGCCTCGATCTTGTACGTCTCTTCAGTGTACTTGGCCAGAAAGTTGCCACATGAGCCGGCAAACTTGAGCGGCGCGCTCTTGAGATTGTCCGTTCCTGAGACCGTGATGTCGATGGGCGACTGGCGCGTGCCAGCGCAAGTGGGGTAGTGCTGGCTCCAGAGAGCGGGGCCGTAGAACTCGGTGGTGGTCTTGTATCCCCACTCGACCTCAGACGCGGCGGTGGTGCTGGCCAGAGCGGCGCAGACGAAGGCGAAGAGCGAGGTGAGGTTCATGGTGTTGGAGTGGCTTGAGTGAAGGAAGGCAAATCCGAAAGTGAGTTTAGCTGAAGTTGCGAGGCCTGATAGTCCGATGCTGTCCCACCATCTCCAACGGAGCATCCTAAAATCCACTTGTTGAGTCTGCTATGATTTGATTAAGAAGTTGCTCATCTATATCCCCCAAGCGAAGTGAATGCCACGGAACTGGGATCATGTCACTATCCCATGATTAAGAAGTGGTAAACGCTGCAAACAGACGAAAGCCACAATTGAACCTCCACCACAAACAGGTCACCCATATGTAACATGAGCAAATCACCAGCACACTATGCAGTCCATCGCGACGGAAGAAATCCGAATCTCACAAGCTCCTGACTGTAAATAATATCAACATGTCCTTGAAGAACGACTCTTAGCAACGCGTACAGAGTCCTGCCACGCTCTCGCACGATCGTCATGCTTGTAAACCTAGAAGAGGCTCTAATACTTTACTCGTAACGTAAGTTTGTGTTCATATGCACACACAAAACGTTTATGGTAAAGCAAACCAAACAAATCGAAATGCGTAAATGTTTATTTGTATGTAGATATAAACCAACGTCTACTGGTAGACGTTGATGACGCGGCCATTGCGAGCCTGCACAGGACGAGCAGTCTTGCCGTTGTCAGTAGCCGGCAGAGTCTTGAGGTTGGCCTGGAAGGCAGCCAGGTCCGAAGACGAGATCGTCAGTGGCTGCGAGATCACCCACCAGTCCACGCTCTCCGTGCAGGCAGGAGTGGTGAGACTGCCAGCATAGTTGTACGCCTTGCCGCTCTTGAGCGCAGACTTGACCAGTGTCGAGTACGACGAGAGCTTGACGGCCGGTGAGTTGGTGGGCGACACCTTGCCCAGCACGTTCAGCACATTTTTCACGAATGCGTCGGTCTTGCCGGTCTTGGAGACCTGCAGGAAGACACCGACCACCGTGATGGCGCTGCCATCGGCGTTGCTGTGCACAAAGTGAACCTCGCCGTCGTAGGCCTTGCCGTTGACCGTGTGCTCCGAGGGAGCGTGCAGGTGAAACTGTGACATGGTGAAGGCCGTGTTCTTGTTGTTGGTGAGCGTGCATGTGGAGTTCTGGGCCTCGATCTTGTACGTCTCTTCAGTGTACTTGGCCAGAAAGTTGCCACATGAGCCGGCAAACTTGAGCGGGAAGCTGTTGGACTTGCTCGTGGTCACGGACGAGATGTCGATGGGCGACTGGCGCGTGCCGGCACAAGTGGGGTAGTGCTGGCTCCAGAGAGCGGGGCCGTAGAACTCGGTGGTGGTCTTGTAACCCCACTCAACCTCAGAGGCGGCGGTGGTGCTGACCAGAGCGGCGCAGACGAAGGCGAAGAGCGAGGTGAGGTTCATGGTGTTGGAGTGGCTTGAGTGGAGGAAGGCGAATCCGAAAGTGAGGGAGTGATGTATGCAAACCTTGGAGCTCATTAGCGTGCACAGACACGCAGGATCTCCACAAACCGCCGCCAGGTGTGGTGAAGCCGTCTTCACGGATTTGATTTCGAGTGGCTCGCGAGTCACTCTGGCGTAAACACAAGAGAAAGTCCGGATGAACTGCAAATTAAAGCTTAGAAAAGAGCCATCCGACTGAACTTCAAACCGTACGCAACGCGTCGCGATGTCGCTTGAAGCCAGGGTCGGTTCAAACGTCGGTGTGCCATGGAGCAGCGTTTCGCGCAGGATTAGGATCCCAGGATAAGCTCATTTGCACTCCATAGTGTTGACCTAATGGCTGTGAAGGTGTACTAACTATTTCGTTCCCAACACCATTCAGTTCATTTAAAACAAGCATTTGATACTAATCGAGTGAATACGGAAAGCATTGTTGGCCGGTTACAACAGCAGTTCTCATGATACTTAGCGTCAAATGAATTCTACTACTACGTACGTCGGAAGAACGATCTACGCGTACACATCGATCGAGCGGCCGTTAAGCGGCTGCACCGGACGCGCGCACTTGCCGTCATCCGTGGCCGGCAGCGCAGCCAAATACGTCTGGAAGTTCTCGAAGTCCTCAGCTGAAACCTTGAGCGGCTTGGACAGTACCCACCAGTCCGCGAACTCCGTGCAGGCAGGGGTGGTCAGACTTCCAGGGTAGTTGTAGGCGTGGCCCTTGGTCAACTGGCCTTCCAGCAGCGACACATACGAGCCTAGGTTTACAACAGGGGATTCCTCCTCTGACACGTCGCCCAGCGCGCTCCATACGTTCGTGAAGAATGCGTCCGTCGTAGCGGAGGCATCCTTCTCAAGGAACACGCCGATGACGGTGACGGCGGTACTATCGGCGTTCATGTGCACGAAGTGCACTTCACCGTCGTAGGCCGCGCCGTTAACCGTGTGCTCCGAAGGCGCGTGCATGTGGAACTGCGCGAGCGAGTACGACGCGCCGTCGCGGGCCACGGAGCATGTGCCATTGACGGACATGACCTTGTACGACTCGGTGGTGTAGTGCACCTCATAGTTGTCGCACGAGCCGGAGAACTGGAGCGGCAGCTCGTCCACGGCGTCGCAGCTCTTAGTCACGCTGATGTCGATGGGCGACTGGCGGTCGCCACCGCACGTGGCCGTGTGGGTGCTCCACTCCTCAGGGCCGTAGTACTCGTCCGTGGTCTTGTAGCCCCACTCGGCCTCGGCCCAGACGGAGCCCACGAGGGCGGCAGCGGCGCAGGCCAGCGTGGCGAAGGAAGGCTTCATGATACTTGAGTGGCTTCGAGTGGATTGGAGAATGAAGAAAGCCCACTCGGTGCGGAAGGCAGGACCTGACATCTTTCCAGATTTGCGCGCGACCATCTGTTATTAATACCACGCGCTTGCCTTTGAACCCCATCCCGCTGGAAATTAACCGACGCCACGTTTGACGTTACACATGCGTTTCCAAATCCTGGTGGATTTTATAGATCCAAGGTACAACCAAGTGTATTGAATTTGGCACATTATAAACTCATTCGGTATGTGTTTCCCCATACTTCATGAGCTGGATCGTTTTAATCCACACAGTGTTGCGGGTTAAAACGAATTTCCGTCCAAAGAAGCAACTCCTGCGTTTAATACGGCGCCATCCGATTACTTCATTCGTAATTCCTCTCCGTACCATTCGTGCTATACCCGGGCACACCGGCGTAACGTAGGCTGAAGCCCCATGTACATTAGTTAAGTATTCCTTAGCAGTTGAAAACTTGAGGCTAATCCGATAATCGAGCCGTTTCAAAGTTAGTATTACTTCATTCGTAATCTGCGATGTGAAGAGACAAATAAATTCAGCGCAGAACGTCGTCTGAGAAATCTTTATGGACAATTTAATATCTCAGATATGTTTGACCTTTCTCCGTGGGGTGACGATATTTTCCTCAAGCTTACCACAATTTAGTACTCACTAGTATTATCGTTGATAAGCTCGCATAATGCACGCCTGTTCCTTCTGTCCGATTAAATCCGGTATAGATTATCCTCTTGGTCGGCTCTAAATCCTCGCGACGCACCAGCAACATAACTCTGTCTTCACTCAATCGCCTCTTCAGCTTCCAGCGCCACCATAAGTCCAAACGAGATAACTGACAGCGCTCCTTCACATTAGCTTTGCGCTGTGCCTTTACTTATACACACTGATCTCTCGGCCGTTGAGTGGCTGCACCGGCCGGGCGCCCTTGCCTCCATCCGTGGCCGGCAGCGTGGCCAAGTACGACTGGAAGTCCTTGAAATCTTCCTCCGAGACCTTGAGTGGCTTGGATAGCACCCACCAGTCCACAATCTCCGTGCAGTTAGGCGTGGTCAGGCTGCCAGCGTAGTTGAACGCGTGGCCTTTGGCCAGCCGGCCCTGCAGAAGCGACACGTACGAGCTGAGCGTGACGTTTACCGGTGCTTCTTCGTCCACATTATCCAGCGCGTCCCACACAGTGCTAAGGAACGGATCCGTGCTGGCCTTGCTGCTCTTCTTGAGGAACATGCCGATGACTGTGAGTGCGCTGCCGTCGGCGTTGCTGTGCACAAAGTGAACCTCTCCGTCGTACTTTTTGCCCTTGATCGTGTGTTCCGAGGGTGCGTGTATGTGGAACTGCGCAAGAGAGAACGACACGCCGTCCTTTGAGACAGTGCACGAACCGCCCTGAGACTTGATCTTATATGACTCCTCCGTGTACTGGACCTGGAACTGGTCGCACGAGCCGGCAAACTGCAGCGGAATGTCATCGACGTCACAGTCCTTGGGCACGTGGATGTTGATAGGAGACTGACGGGCACCACCACACGTGGGCACATGCTTGCTCCACTCCTCCGGTCCGTAGAACTCGTCCGAGGTCTTGTAGCCCCACGACGACGATGCGTACTCCTCCGCCAAGGCCACAGCGGCGACTGCGGCGCACGCCAAGAGAGGGAACACAGACTTCATTGCGCACCGGAGGGCTTGGGACTTGGCGGCTTGGACGGAGATCCAAGAATGGGCGCTCCAGGTGACTCTGGCCTGAGTGGGATAGAGCTCCCACAGGAAGTGAACCCAGTGCCACTGGCCAGTGGGCTCGCTGTTTAAAAACCTGATTTTACCCAAATGTTCGATAATTTCTTCAAAAACACGAAAGTGGGTCAAAAGGAAACACCCACATGCGAACTTAACGTGTTTTCGCCTGTGGATGCGCAATCAAAAGCCTCTTGACCAGAGCGAAGCCCATGATTTGAACCTTGACACTTGCGAAGGCGAACACTCAGGGATTCGAAAGCAAAGAATGGCCCAAAGGAAGTCTGGCAATGCTGGTCATCACGGACAGTATGCCACAAGCGCCATGGACCACCGTCCATTGATAAGGTGCGAAACAGTACCGTGACCAACCCATGTGGCACGAGATTAAAAGCAGGGATTAAAAAGACGCTTTCGGCCGCACACTTGCAGTCCACCGCAACCCACGCAGCTCAATACTGTAGAGAGAGCCGCAGCTGCGTCTCTCAGAGATATCAGTTGTGGCTACTCAGCTTCCGCAATGCCAAGACCACGCGAGTATACGTATACTTGAGCAATTGAAGGTGAGTTGTCCCCTGAAACCATCGGAGAAAATCGAAACGACGTCTATCTATGGGATCCTGCAGCCGCTGCGCTTCAGTGCGGTCGCCTCCGACTTCAAGAGCCACCACGAGCACGCATCATGCTATCCGGACTCGTCTCCCATGCGTTCGAGGAGCCCCGGCCCCCGCGTCGCGGTAGCCATCGACCGGGCTTCGTCTCGACCCCGCCCCTGGCGTCCCGTGAAGCTGAGCGCGAGCGTCTGATCCAGAGCCGAGCTGCGAGTGGGACCGCCCCATCACCATAGCACGTGCGCGGTCTCTGCGTCCTGGAGCTGCCGCCGATTGGCGCATCGCTGGTACGCGTATCGCATCGATTGTAGGCAGCGTGTCGCAACATGGCCGTGAGTCGCCGGCTATGCCGCAGCCATGGCGGCGGTCGCCGCTGCGCCTTTACGGGCTGCTCCAAGAGTGCGCAGTCCCGCAGTCGATGCTGCTGATCCCATGGAGGTGGACAGCGCTGCGCTGCAGCCCACTGCTTGCGCTCGCGCAAGTCCAAGCACTTCTGCGGCCTGCACGCAACGCTGGATAAGGAGCCGCTGACGCAGCGGACGGCGCTGCCCAGTCTGGCGCAGTCGCTGCTGGCTGCCCAGCGATACCCGTCAGCTCTACCCACTTGAACCACGAGGAAGAAGAGCTGGCTTTGACTGTCTATTAAGCATCGTCTAAAGGGTTAACACCAATACACACACATGACAACACTACTGAGTCCCGTGCTGGAGCCAGACCAGGTCGCCCTTGCGCGGTGTCGTGGGCGGCAGAGCGGCCGGGTCGCCGGGCGCCATGGAGCTGGGAATGGCGCGGCGCAGGGCCTCGTTGAGGCTGGGAAGCTGGGTCTGCAGCACCAGGTGGGTCTTGATCTCCACGCGCTCTCTCCGTGAGGCGTGGACCTCCGAGTCGGATGTGCGCGTGGAGCAGGAGCCGCCCACACTCTCGTCTGAGTCCACGGGGGTGGTCAGCTCCATATCCACGTGGTCCACGCAGAAACGTTTGGTCTTGCGGCTGCGGCGGCAGTTGGGCGCCTCGCAGCGCTTGCCGCCGCCGTGGGCCCAGCAGAACGGACTCCGACTCTGCGCGCACTTGTTGCAAGCTGCGAACTGGCAGCGTCGGCCGCCGCCGTGGCCACGACACAGACCTTTGCTCACAGCGATCTTGCCGCAGTCGTCCACGGAGCAGCGCTTGGCGCCGGTGCCAGTAGCCAGGGCCTTGAGCAACGACGGAGCCATGGTCGGACGCGGGCGCTTCTTGCCGTGGGCTAATGAAGAGGACGACGGCTTACTAGAGGAGGAGAACGAGGACGACGACGGCTGCAGCGCGTCGGGCGGCACTTCGGACGCCAGCAGAGCCGTCATGGAGGTCCTGGGCTCCCGCCGAGTGCTCTTGGGGGCGATGGGCGTGGGCGCTGGCATGGAGTCGACCCAGATAGGCGACTGCTGCTGTTGCTGGTTGTAGACCGGAGGCTGGTTCTCTGTGTACGCATAGGTGGCTATGGGGGCTGGTGGCGGCTGCATCGGGAACGACTGCGGAGGCTGGTAAAGCTGCTGCTGGTTTTCCATCGCCGCCTGCTGGAGCATGGCCACGCGGCTGCCCTCGATGCCGTCCAGCCACTTGCCCATGGACCGGAAAAGCCGTTCTCTGGGCGGCGGCTGTTGTGCTACAGGTTCAGGTCTGGGTAGCGCGTCCACCATGGCGGCCATGCGGTCCATGCCGCCACTCGAGTGCATGCTGGAGGTGCTGGAGTTGTTGCTGCTGCCGCTCACGGACGACGAGACCTGCAGCAGTGGGAATGCGCGCGCGAACTGCATGGCCTCGCTTACAGCGCGCTCCGACACGGTTGGCTGCTCGTTGTGCTCGCGCATGCTCAGGCGGTGGAACGCGCGGCGCTGCTCGTGCACATGTCGCTCGAGCAGCTCGTCGGAGGACACCGCGACCTCCGCCGCCGCCACGAAGGAAGTGGACGGCGCTGAGGCGGAGTTCGCCTGTTGCTGCTGCTGCCGCACGGCCGTCCAGGCCATGGCCCTGGGGAACATGCGGTGGCGCAGCATGAGCTCTGCCCGCGCGGCTGCGTCCGCCGCATTCTGCTGCTCCATGGACCGCCGTTCTCGTAATGGCGGCCTCTGTGACACGTGAACACCAGACCGCTTTTACTATACGCCAGTGTAATAGAAGCCCCCGGCTCATTGACCCTGCGTATTAGTGACATTCCCCTACCCCCGTTCCAGACTCAATTGATTGCAGTGCCGTAATTGCTTTGAGGTCACTGTTTCGAGGGAGGATGGAGAGTGTGTAACACCGAACAAACAGCTGAGGTGGCGACCAGCTGCTCCCTCTTCGGCCGCAGATCATCTGCGTTAGCTCAGCGCGCAGACGCGACGGCACAGCCTCTTGATGACTGCGTCGCCTCGGAGGCCTCAAGCGGATGCTAATCATCCGCTTCCGCCCCCAGCCACGTCATCGTACGTTTATAACAGAGGTATCCGCTTGCTTGGCTACGTTGACATCCGCCTCACGTCGACCTAATCGATCGACCAAACCGCTTGTTCAGCGCATCCGCCGCCCGCTTGTCCGCCATCTTTCGCAGAACCGAAGCAAATGCGTGCAGAAGACGTGGCTGCCACACGTCGCATGCAGTGCAATCTGATTTTCTTGAGTGTCGTGCGTGGATTTAACTTCAGAAGCAGCAGTTTCCATGGGAATCCAGACGCAGAGGACTGGATACTGAAGCCATGAGTCCAAGCGGCGCTGTGTGACAAATGCGAGTGTCCCTGGCAGGCTGTCTGGAGTCTCAACGCCAAGCTCCACCAATTCGTCAGCGCAAGAGGACTGGTGAGCTGGCTATAATGCCTCCATACTAAATTTTAGTAGGATCACGGAGGTGGCTGCCCTTGATCACGAATCACTGAGAGGATTTGCAACTGCGCTGGCCGCCCAGCTGTGCCTTCTGCCCGTCGCCCTTGACGTTCGGCCTGTTCCAGGTGGAAGAGAAAGAGCACGCGGTCTTTCTACGACTGTCGTAAGCACGGTGGATTCCTCAGCGGTACTCTCGCCCAAGAAGGACGACAACGAAGATGTGCAACTCGCGTTCAGCCGAGCGAGCGCCACAGTTTGGTCATCTGGGTGAGTCAGAGGCCTTGCGCAGTGAAGCGCTTCGTCATCGCTGCTCAAATCGCATGCATTCGACTGGTGAATCGTCTACGGGAATTGAGAACCAGCCAAGTTCTATCGACGTGACGAGCGTAATTGGCAATTATCTTTGCCCAAGCGATGGATTTTCTAATGGTAATGGTGCGTTTCAAACATCCAACGGTCACATGCGTTGATGCAGAAGGCTGGCGTGTCCCATAGACATGATTGATTCTTCACTGCGCATTGGGTATACGACACTTCACGTCACGAAAGGTTCGTCTCGACTTCACAAGGACCTCGGTCTGTGTTTGCTCTCAGCGTGTGAATCCTTTTCGACTTGAATTATCAACTGACGAGCGAGAGAGCCGTAATGTATTGTGAGGCGGTGCCATCGCGAACGCTCCTCCGTGTTGCAATGGCCGATTTCTTCATGAGTGTGCGGCATTGTATTTCGAGCGTCCAATGGAGATGCTATAGTATTTGGGTCATTGTGGTCGTTTGAAGCAGTTCTGAGGTACCAGGAGAAGCAATCCTTTTGTTTCACTAGCACTCAGCTTGTAAGTTGCAAAAATCCCATTGACATCGATCAATATGCTATCCGCAATTGTGGATTGGAACATGAAACTGAGGCCAGAACTCATTTGATGGCAGATTGCAGGCATCGGCAGTTGGCAAGAAGTATTTGGGGCTCTCACCCATCGGTAATCAAATGAGAAATCGGCACCTTGACAGAGTAGACTGCAGTTAGCCTCCGATAACCCATCCAGAGACGAATATAAGTACGCACCGTTATGCTCAAGAGTGAATTGGAGGACGACAATGAGCCACATCATGAAGGTGCCTTGAAGCATCCGGTTCTCTCGCTCCAGCACGTTCGCCAGTAAGTGAAGAACTGATACCCTGAGTTTCCAATGCAACAACGTGCATGTAGAGTAGCGATGCAATTCAAGAAACTCGTAGATGGCGATGTTCTTGGCCGTTTGCGACAGTTTGGCCGCGTCCAGTTGCTGCATTTCTGGATAATATCTCGCATTTGGTAAATGATACAGTGCGATCAAGTAGAGCGCGTAAAACATCGGGACGGTGCATTTAATGAATTCGATGACGACAAGGCGCTCGCATTCTATAAGCAATGATGAAACATTCTTGTCCAGCCGACTGGAATTGACTTTCGCTGCCAATGCTTTGCTGGCTGATGCTGCCTTCATAATCTTTTGGCTGAACGGACTCCAATGGCAGATACCGCCACTGGAACCACTGAGTTGTTGAGTTGTACGTTGCTGAAATCAGTCGCTTGGAGACCAAGAAACGAGTGGAATTTGATAGCCGCTCGGTCGATAGATTTGCTAACCATGTCCCTGTAGTCGATGTTTAAGCCATTCCTCGCTAGGTCTCTCTTCGCTAACTCCTTGTGCTTGTGCAGTTTTCGCAGATGGTAAATATTTTGAATGATATCTACAGCGATCAAGCCTGCTCCGACAGTAAATGGACCCAGCCGATTGCATGCATTTGAAAAATTTGATGGCCGGAAGCACGAGAACGAACGCGATTTGGGTTGATTAATAGAGTCGAAGGAAGAATGCATTGTACAATGGATATGCCAGTATGAGCCGAGACTAGATGTACACAAGTGGTCTAGCAGTAGTTGCCTGCTTCCTTATCTCTGGGTTCTCTTTGGATTTTTTTCCTTCCGATGGCGATTCGAACGCACAAGAAAAGTGATATTACCCACGTTGGGTTTCCAAAAATGGCACAGGAAAATACCAGAGTTGAGCTATTACGATGAGCGACAGAGCGCATCCAGCTGACACACCCAACGCAACGAACGTGCGTGTCGGATGGTCAGACCGGGTGCAGGTATCAACATGGTCACTTAAATTCCAACCCCAAATGTCACTACAATGATTGACAAGAAGAACCGGACCCAGTAGACCCAGCTGGCCTGCCATCCATCGCTAGGTTGTCCAAGTGGGAATAATTTGATCAAAAACACGATCGCAAATGCTGGCGCTAGCAATAGTAAACACACGGCAAACACGCGGAGTCAAGACGCGGACTAAGAATATCTCAGCAGACGACTTTTCTTCAACGTGGTCTGTAGTTGATGCCCCGAAGGCTGCGTGCGACCATCTGGGTAACGCAATGTCAGCGCGTTTTTTCACCAGCATTAGTCTGATATCTTACCACTTGGAGCAATCCCCCCCTGCGACGCAGGTCACGACCTTTGATTTCGAGCAGTTGCACCGAGGATCTATGGGCCATGCCTATTTTTGGATCCAATCGAAACAGCACAAGATCATCAGCAAGGCCGATATGTTCTCAATTAAAATTATGTGATTTCCAATATGAACAATCGGACCAAGTTTAACATCGACTTGTCTGTCACACAGCAACAACACAGCTCACGTTATTGTCCAGCATTGCGTCTACATCTTCTGAGAGATCGTTTTGTTTCAAACATTCTGCGTGCTAACTGAAACTCGCTATGATTTAAGATGGCTCTTCAATCTGTATACACAATATCAAAATGTTATAGCTGCTGCGATATGAAGGTACCAAATTTGATTATAAATTGAAGCATCCAAGCGAGTCTGCCAATCTCCTTCAGTCTTAGCTCAATTTGAACGAATAATCGACACATAAAGAGACAGCAACAAGCTAGAATGCATAAGATAAAGACCAGAGCAATGTCTAAAGTACGGCACACCGCCATGCTCGAGTGTGAATTGAAGCACAATGATGACCCATGTCATGAAAACGCATTGCAGTATTGCGTTCTCGCGCTCCAGCACGTTTGCCAGCAGATGCAGCGCTGATATACTGAGCTTCCGTTGCAGGATGAAATGCATGTAAAGAAGCGAGATCAATTCAAATGTGGTATAGGTGACGATGCTGCGGACCGTCTTGGAGAGCTTTGCAGCATCCACCTGCCGCATCTTCGGGTAGAATTTGGCGTTGGGCGAATGGAAAAGAACGAATAAGTAAAGCGCGTAGAACATCGGAACAGCGCACTCGATAAAATCCGTGATAACAATATCTCACACTCTAAGAGCAGATCCTGAACGCTCTTGTCGAGTCTGCTTGCAATTGCTTGACTCGATACTCTCTAATTTGGCGCACCCATGTAAACCCTGAGCGTATTATCAGGAGCTGTTGCAATCCTAGACGATATGGGTTGATTCCCAGGTTGACGTCCTAGCGATGAGCGAGATCTGGAGGCGGATCGCCCCATCGAATTCCGGATCAATTTCTTGAACTCTCCCAGTCGAATGAGTTCGAGCCAAATTCTGTTTCACCCGCTGAGCCTGCTTGTACAAATTCCAAAGGTGATAAATATTATGAAACACGTCTACGGTAAATGAGACCGAGTACAGAGAGCATTGAACCCGCTGTCTGCATACACTTAAAGTGATACAGCGCATCAAGGAAGTTCCACAGTGGCGAATCCAAAAGCGGTTACGACTGGAATTTTAGCTGTGGTTCGTACGAGCAACCTTTTCATTGAAAACTTGATGATTCGCAGTAGCAGGATGAACGCAACTCGAACGAGTCCGTGCAATCGGAGGGAAATGGCGTTGAACGCTGGATGTATCAACACAAGCAGCGACTGCATCGATGCGACTTTCCTTGCAACGCTGATCTGCGATTTGATTTCAGGAACCTCTCGCCATCGTTTTAAATCAATGGCTAGTATCAAATACACATACCGAGCAATTTGCCATGCAGGATTACCAAGAATAATCAAGAAAGGGACTGGAAAGCGCCAAAACCGAGCTACCAACAAAAGATAGGCAACAAATTCAATGGACGTACCAATAGCAATGATCAGCGCGTGTCTGATTTTCAGCTCAGTCGCAAGAACCAAGACAGTTGATTGGATGGCGACTCCAAACAAAAGAACAGCGTTTGATAATAGCAAGCGAATCCAGAAGACCCAGTTTGCTTTCCACCCTTCACTTGGTGGCTTCAGTGGTAGAAGCCCAATCAAGATGACGAATGCAAACGCTGGTGTGAATGCCATAGTTGAGACGAACAAAAACATGAAACCACGATGTCGTATCGCTGTACTCCAGGAAATTCTGCACTTTTCTCTGCCTCAAATCGTTGGAGGAAGGAGATCGCGTTCCTACAGTACGACAACTGATGAGTGAGCCTGGATCAGACACAAGGCTCACACCGCTTTGCTGAACGCCACCTGACACATTGCTCGCTTCCACCATTTGAGCAGCCACCAGCCACATTGAGGACTGTGAAGGCCATCAATCGACTACAAAGCCGGTCTATTTTTGCTTACTCATTCTATTTGTTCAGTGGGCTACTTCACAAGTCAAAAGAAACGGGTATTGGGTCAATGATAGCTCTGTGCTGAGATGCTTCTTTGATCTTGAAGATCAGACTTCTCTGCCGGTTGTCCACGTAAGAAAAAGAACATTGCTGCTCTTCAATTTTCTATTGGCCCTAACGACGACGTTATGAGATGTTATGCATGCTTGGTAGAGGTTATTCATTTGCAGCCTTCGCGCTTACTGGAACTTGAATGAAAAGTCGACTCCTGATAGTACCAGAGAACGAAAGATCATGTACAGCTCACATATGCCAGCAATTTTAATGATAGCAAACCAACATACCTCCATGCTGGACTGTCAGTTGAAGCACGATAATGACCCATGTCATAAACACGCCTTGGAGCATGGCGCTTTCGCGCTCGAGCATATTCGCCAACAAGTGCAATCCTGAGATATTGAACTTCCAGTACAGGAGGAAGTGCATGTACATGAGCGAAATAAACTCCAGGAGGGCGTAAAGCGCAATGTTGCTAACAGTGTGTTTCAGCTGAGCCGCATCAAGACGCTCCATCTCTGGGTAAAACTTGGCGTTTGGCAAATGGAACAGGATTGCCATGTAAAGCGCGTAATACATTGGCACAGCGCATTCAATGAACTCGATGACGATGATCCGTTCACACTCCAGCAGCAATGTCTGGACATTTCTGTCTAGTTTGATTTGACTGGACGTCTTGCTTGCCTCTGGGCTTGCGGTTTCCTTCTTTGGGGCTTGAATCGGAACCACTCCGCTGCTTGGTACTGAGCTAATATCAATGAGTTGATTGTTCAAGTTGGACGACAT
Source organism: Elongisporangium undulatum (assembly GCA_023334555.1). Lineage (NCBI taxonomy): Eukaryota > Oomycota > Peronosporomycetes > Pythiales > Pythiaceae > Elongisporangium > Elongisporangium undulatum. The sequence goes on from JAADVF010000192.1 coordinate 31,927, forward strand.
TCGGCTCATGGAGCTCCTGATAGCGGCCTTATAGTCACCACTGCCGACTTTTTCCAAGTCTTGTTTTACACGTTGGACGCGTTTGGAAAGATGCCGAATGTGATGGATATTTTGAATCAGGTCCACAGTGATCAGCCCCAATCCTGAGAGTAACGAACCTGCTGTCTGCATGCATTTGAACAGATACAGCGCATCGAAGAGCTCGACGGTAACAATGCCGAACGCACGAGCAGCTGGGATCGCCTTCGTAGCTCGCACAAGCAGCTTGCCCATCCCAATCTTCATCACGGGAAGCACAAGAATGAAAGCGAGCTGAGCAAAGCCGTGTAGACGAATGAAGATCGCATTGTATACTGGGTAGATGAGGATAAGCGCCGTCTGAAAGTTGGTGAGTGGCCTCGTAGCCTTTGATTGGGTCTTGATGGCTGGATCCTTCTTGGCTTTTTTAACTCCGATGGCTGCGACTGCACAGAAATGCACCGATAGTTGCCATGCAGGAGAGCCCACTAGAATGGCGAACGGGACTGGGAAGCGCCATAGCGCTGCCACTGAGATGAGCTGAAGAACGTATCCAAGTGACGCCCCCAATGCGATAAAAACGGCGTGCTTGGTCGTCAAGCCCGCTGCTGGGATCAAAAGAGTCGTTTGAATGCCGATGCCAAACGAAAGGACACAACAGGATAAAAACAAGCGAATCCAGAAGACCCAGTTGGCTTGCCATCCTTCACTTGCAGGGCGCAAAGGCAATAGCTCGATCAATATGGCAAAAGCAAAAGATGGTGTGAATGCAAACGAGCAGACGCTAATGACGCGGAGCCATGATGCTTGTTCGGTATACTGCAGAAACCCTCGAATTTGCTGGCTTTGCCTGCGGTTCCGTATGGAGAAACCCACTTGACCTCCACTGGAATCTGCGCCTCGGCTGTTACGCATAGAAGGCGGCCCATCCGCAGACTTGGTACGTTTTCCGTTTTCCTCCCAAGCAGAGCGCGCGGCGTTCATCAGACCTGCTCTTTGAACTCTGACACAGAGGGCCCAAAAACTATTAAGCCCTTGCCAATCTATTTTGAGTTTGAGTTTCTGAGATCGGGACCACCATCCGAAGTCAGACTTTGAACACATAACGACGCCGTTTCTGGTCGTGCAAGCGCTGGCAAGTCAAGAGTTCTTCGTATGTTTACGAGAGTGGACATTCACATTCAATCCATCAAGTACCACATTCTCTATGTCTTGCAGTAGTTTTGCTCTTTCGTGTCCTACAATGTTCGTCCCAAAGCACTATTTCGAAGTATAACGTATTTCCGCCATTGTGTTGCTGGGTTCTGGTTCAAGATCGGCTGTTCCAGTCGTGTATGACTTGATAGTCTGTCAATGGTGCAGGCTCGCTCGTATTCTTGTGGCTCGAGTTTGATTGAATTGCCAGCTGACGATAATGTCTGCCGAGCTGTTTAAATGTCGATCTGACACACTAGATTTCGACATGCGACTTTGTTGACACGACGCGTTGGTTGTGCTCTCCCTTCGAGCATCCCAATCTATCCAAAGTTGAAGGAGTCATCAATTCCTGACACAGGTAAACAACATTAAAGTATGGACGACAGCTTTTGAGTCTCTTGTTTGTTTATCACGTACCGCCGTGCTGGAGAGTGAATTGGAGCACAACGATGACCCACGTGATGAAAACCCCTTGTAGCATCACATTCTCTCGCTCTAGAATGTTCGCCAGCAAGTGCATGGCTGATATTTGTAGCTCCCAATACAGCAACAGATGCATATAAAGCAGCGAAACGAACTCCAGCATGGCGTACGTAGCGATATTCTGCACCGCATGCGATAGCTTTGCAGTATCAAGGCTATGCAGTTCTGGATAGAATCTGGCGTTGGGTAGGTGAAACAAAATCGAGAGATACATCGCGTAGAGCATAGGCACGGCGCATTCAATGAACTCCGTCACCATGAGCCGCTCGCATTCGAACAAGAGCACGTGAATGTTTTCATCCAATCTCATTGATTCAGCATCAGTACTCAATGCTTGCAGCTTGGACAAAGTCCGCATACTGGTCGCCTCCGTGGTACTGGGTCCTTTCGTTTGAGACTCTGGCAATGGAGCGATGGTGTTGGCTGGTATCTCTGTTGGATTCACACCAAGAAAACGATGCGACCGTCGACCTGAAGTCACTCGGATAACAGCCTTTTGGACCAGTTGCTTGTAATTTGCGCTGATATCCGTTTTCTCCAGATCTTGTCTCACACTTTTGATTCGCTTGTGCGCATTTCGGAGGTGATATATATTCTCAATAAGGTCGACACCGATGATGACAACTCCAGATGTCATGGAGCCTGCTGACTGCATGCACTTGAACTGGTAAAGCGCGTCAAAGAGCCTGACAGTGACCAGTCCAAAGACATTGGCCGATGGGATTCGGACGGTGTATCGTCCTAGAATCCAGTTCATAAAGTACTTAAAGACTGGACGCACCAGAACGAATGCTATTTGGGCGGAGCCGTGAAGACGCAGGAATAAGGCGTTGTACGCTGAATAGATCACTATGAGTGCAGCCTGAATAAATGCGAGTGGTCTGGCTGCAATCACTTGCTTCTTGATATCTGGAACTTTCCGCAGCCGCTTTGCTCCAATTACAAGAAATAAGCTGAGAGACAGCGACAAATGCCAGGAAGGATACCCAACAACGATTGAAAATGGAACGGGGAAGCGCCAGCACCGCGCGAGAGCAATAATAGGAAGCACGTATCCAACCGACGCACTAAAGCCGATGAAAACGGCGTGTTGAGCAGCTAAGCTTGCAGCCGGGATAAGCTTTGTCACTTGAACTCCAATTCCGACGGAAAGAGCGAAACACGACACAAACAAGCGAATCCAGAATACCCAGTTGGCTTTCCAGCCTTCACTTGGAGGTCTTAGACGCAGGAGCTCAATCAGGATGGTGATCACGAACGCAGGTGTGAGTGTCAGAGAACACACGGCGAAGACACGAAACCATGACGTTGAATCGGTGTATTCTGTCAAGTTCCGACTCTGTTGGCCCCATTCACGAATAATCGCAGTTTTGCTGAGAACTGCCCACAAGAATTAGATCATATGATTGAAACAGCGTCGACAGCCAAACTCACCGCGTGGTCCTAGCGTGATGTTTGCAGCACGTGTGCGCATGTTCGGCACTGTCTGCCTCTCACTTGTGACCTACACTGACAACCGATTTCAACGGGCGGTGGTAGATAGATCGAGTGTGGTGCAGAGAAGTATATTTATAGCACTTCCGATGTTTATCTGAGTGTATTGCTGGACAAAGAAGCATTTGGTGCTCAAGCTCCAGCTCAGCCAAACTGGAGCTTGAGCGAATCGCTCACCGGATTTTGAAGACAAGTGTTTACGGATCAGAGTGCCACGAGAGCTGAGCTGCCAGGTCCCTGATCCCGGCGTCTCGATCGCATTGTGCGCGCTCATGCAATCAGCAGCACTAGTGCTATGGCAAAGGGCGTATTCCGAGGAGTTCGTTCAAGGGATTGGCTTCTTTAATTTGGACTTATGAGTGTAGAGACGACAATCGAGAGCCTGGCAAAAGGCTCTGGGCTTTCAGGCACGGGAGGGACGAATCGACGGATTCCTCTGATCGTGCGAATATACCGCGAGCTCTCAGCAAGGGAGATCGACGGTGGGGCTGGCTCACTGCGTTCAGTCGTGGGCCAGGCTGACTGGGTTGGTTGGGGTCTGGTACGACGGGCGCAGGAAGACCGTGGAGTAGCGATACACCTCTTCGCAGCAGTCTCGGCAGATCGTGCGCACCTTCTTCTTGGAATTGCGCACGCTCCTGCTGCTGGGGCTGCCGTCGTTGGCCAGGCTCTGGCGGTTGTTGTGCGACACGGCCGCTGTGCTGCGGTGGAAGCCGTCCACGGGCGACTGGTAGCCGCACTTGCGGCACAGCGCCACGTTGTGGCACATGTCGCACACATGGCGACGGCGGAAGATGCCGAAGCGCTTGCGGCAGCTCTGGCACCGCAGCGCTCGCTCCAGACCGGTACCGGCGGGCGCAGAGTGGCGCGTAGTGGGCGACGGCGTGCGCGCCCGTGCTGCCGCGGCTGGGGTGTCCGTGGTGACCGGCTCCAGCGAATCAGACCGGAACTCGTGCACGTTCGTGAGCTTGGAAGAGCCCGAGAGCTCCGAGTGCACGCTGCTTTCGGAGCTGTTCTCTCTGGATGAAGCCAGCGACGACACGGAGGCGGACGAGCGGTACGTGATCTTGGAGGACTGCGCGCTCTCGGACGTGGACTTGTGGATGCGCTTGAGCCGCGTGTTGCGCGCCTGTGTGCGCTGCAGCCGGAGCGCGTTGACGCGGATCACACCGTAGATGGTGAGGAAGAAGGCGCCGAAAAGCAGCAGCACGCGCGCGACGTCGCTCGAGTCGTACTCGTGCAGTCCCAGCGGCAGGAAGCTGGCGATCGCCCGGCCCATGTGATGCGAAGAAGAGGGCAAATCGAGGTTAACGGCGTCGTAGGTGAATGGACTGGACGCATTGGACGCCACGACTTGGGCGCGATAGATATAGTGGCCGCCGGATTGCACGCGCTCGTCCACGACCATGATCGAGTCCAGACTGGCGTTCACGATGGTGATCCACTGGTTGCGGCCGTGGTCGTCCGGATACCGCTGCACAATGAACCGTTCGACAGGCCACAGACCGTCGTTGAAGCTCTTCCACCGAAGCGCCACGTCGCTGCAGGTCGCGACGGCCACCAGCAAAGGCGCGTGCGGGTACTCCGGATCTACAACACCACACACAGTCCAGCATCAGCCACACACTACGGCAGAGGCAAATGGCATCAGGTCGCGACGTACACTTCAGCCCCAGCGCCTCGTCTTCCAGTGCCCGCAGCAGATCGGCCTGCCAGGTGGCGTCCTGCGTGGCGGCGGCCTCGCTCTTGGGCTCCTCGGACGCTGGATAGCTCCAGGAGCGACCGAAGAGGATGGAGAGCGTGGGCACGACGCGGTCTCTGGTCACGTCCCAAGCGCCATGCGCCAGTCCGGACGGCACGGACCACACGTCTGCAGCCAATCAATGAGGTCAAGTGAGCTTTTCATCCACTTAAGTCGGCCACTCATCCGCCTAATAATTAGTATTCAACCCAGTGGCTGGGGGCCTACCTCCGAGACTGAGGGCGTGCACGCCTGCAGGAGCCGACATTACCGCCAAGGCCGTCGCGTGGCCGGCGGTTGCTGTCGGTCGCAGCATGAGGGGTGAGATGGAGATTGAGGCGCAGACGCGCGCTCGAGTGAGAATTCCCGTCCGCCTCCTTTTGCGAGAGTGGGAAAAAGAGAGAAGCGGATAAGGAGTTGGACCCCTACCCTCAAATCAACATGGCAAATACTGTATTCATTGGCTGATTATCCAGTGTGGACTACGCGTGATTGGTGGAAAATGGGACAAAACCCATCAGCGTTGGGCCATCATCAACATTTATCATCCGCTTGTACGTGGTGACGCCCGGTGGCGCAAGTTGAGGGAGATCACCAAGAGTGGGCTTCTGTAATTCCACGCTTGGCTAGTAGGCTAGTAGCTAGTAGTTGTAGCAGGAAGGAAGGGCAAGGCCCAGTGCCATGGAGGAGAGAAAAAGGGCCCGGCCTGTATGTATCAACACTGGATCTGTCGGAAGATCACAACCCAATGACGACGGCGGACGACCTCTGGATGGTGTACATACACGCTCGGGTGACAGGGTGGGAGCGTGGATCCCTCATGTCGCAGATTGCGTGAATTGATCAAATGAATTGAGGAAATCTGTTTTAGCTCTGGATTCTATGGACCACCTCACAAAAACCCATCCCGCAGCTTTTAAACCCATCTGATTCAACTTCAATTGATTACGCTGCGGAAGAAATCTGATTTGGGTTCTGTCTTCTCCTTGAGGCCGATCGATCACTTGCTTCCGCACGTCCAGCGGAAGCCAAACGAGTAGTCCATGCCTATCCATGAGCCAAAGCGTTATCTACCAACGCTATCCAAGACCGAGTTCACTGCCTACTGTACCCGAGTGCTCCAGTGTGAACTGCAGCATGATGATGACCCAGGTCAGGAACACGCCCTGCAGCATCACGTTGTCTCGCTCCAGCAGATTGGCCAGCAGGTGCAGCGCCGAGATGCCGAACTTCCAGCGCAGCAAGACGTGCATGTACAGGATCGAGACCAGCTCCAGCGTGGCGTACAGAGCGATGTTGCGAGCCGTCTGCGCGAGTCGGACCGCGTCGAGATGCTGCATCTCGGGATAGTACTTTGCGTTGGGCAGATGGAACAGGATGGTCAAGTAGGCCGCGTAGAACATGGGCACGGCGCACTCGATAAACTCGACCAAGACAATGTGCTCGCACTCCAGCACCAGCGCCTGGACACTCTGGTCCAAGCGCACGCTGGAAACACTAGGAGCCGTGGACTCCACGGCACTCAGCTCAGGTGGGCCACTTTGGATGGGAGCCGCCACTGAAGTTGGAGCTTCCAACGGAATGACCTGAGAGCTGAATAGCAGGAAATGAGTTCTGCGTGGCCCGGCGGTCGTGATCTTTTGGACAAAAGCGTTGGCGTCGGGACTGTCATCTGGTGCCAGGGCTCGCTTCACGGACCGGGCTCGCCGGTGCAAGCTGCGCAAGTGATACACGTTCTGAACTAGGTCGACTGTGATCAGGCCTGCGCCTGAGAGCATGGAGCCTGCCGCTTGCATGCATTTGAACAGATACAGCGCATCAAAGAGCTCCACTGTGACTAATCCGAACGCACTGGCAGCTGGGATCTTGTCAGTGAACCGCGATAGGAACGCCTTCATGGAGAACTTCATGACTGGCAGGATCAGGATAAACGCCAGTTGTGGGAGGCCGTGCAGCCGCAGAAAGACCGCGTGGTACGCCGGGTACAGCAGCAGGAGACACACTTGGATCCACGCGAGCGGGAAGCAGGCGGACATTTGCTGGTTGATGATTGGGTTTTGCCGGAACCGGTTTACTCCCATGGCCATGATCGCACAGGCGACTTCGGCCAAATCCCAGGCAGGGAATCCACAAATGATCGAAAATGGGACGGGGAAGCACCAGTATTGAGCCAGCAATATGAGTTGGAGCACGAATCCGATAGCGGCGCCAAATGCAATGAACACAGCATGCTTAACTGTCAGATTGGACGCAGGGGCTGTGATACTGGTTTGAATCGCCACTCCAAACGACAGCGCATAGCAAGCCAAGAAGAAGCGGACCCAGTAGGCCCAGTTGGCCTGCCATCCTTCGTCCGGAGGTTGCAGAGGCAGCAACTCGAGCAGAATAGCGAATGCAAACGATGGCATAAACGACAACGAGCAAATGCTAAACACGCGAAGCCACGAGGTTCTGTCAGTGTACTCCAGCAAGCGTCGAAACTGTTGGCTCTGAGTCCGGTCTGCCACTGTGAAGCTGGGTCGCGTAGCCCCCGAAGAGTGTAATCGTGAACCTGCACATGAAGATAGCGTCAGTTAGATCAGTAGACTAGTGCACCAAACGGAGGCGGCTTGTACCGCTTTCTGCCCATGCATTTCGGACCGCATTCATCAGAGAACACTTTGATTCCTCGAGACCTCATGCATCACCACAGCTTGTCTTTATTTTTGGCTCCACCTATTGTCGCTCTGCTTCAACACAGAAGAGCTCTCGAAATGGACACCGCAGTCTGCTGCAGCTATCAACGCCAAGAACACTTTGTAGCCGGGTGCTTGAACTCCTTAGACGTGCCTTCCAACGTCATTAGCACATGACAAACGCACTCCTGAAAGCTACCAAATCAATTGGAAAGGCAAAAAAATTGTTGGGTGAAAATTCAGCTCCTAAAGCCAAACTTCGTTTGAGTAAGTGTTTTAGTTGCACGTGCTTGCTGCATGCACTCTCGCTTCGATTGAGATGGTGCCACTGCGATCTCCCAGCATTGGACAGCAAATTGAGCTCGATCGATCTCGCTCACTGTCATTTCGAGTTGGCATTCAAGTGACAACATTGTTATCACTGGAGTGTGCTACTAAAGCATAGGCCCGACACACTCAATGAACTCAGCGACAATTGGCATATCGCATTCTACGAGAAGAGCTTACGTACTCTCATTCAAATTGGAGAGGGCGAGCCTCTACGATTATTCATGGACCAACTGCAGTGGCGATACCCTCCCTTGAAACGATTGATTTGGTGCTGGCAAGATCACTATCAACACCTGAGCTCTTTCCACACTCGGCCTGTTTGCGTATTTATCGCAGGTTGATACTTGTTTTTGATTCTAGTCCTGTTCCCGAGAGCGCGGAGCTCGCCAAGCATGAAGCGTCTGGGGGCGCTCGTGGAAAAGTTTCTTGAGAAATAGACGCAAACTGCAATTCATCCTGGCTCATGGTTGCTCCGAGTCGTTTGGCAGCATTAATACAGGGCCGATGGTCTGGTTCTCCCACCGCAGAGCCAGGAACAATATCTCAATCGCCCACTGCACATTGGTCGCTGCCTCTTCGGGCATCGCACCGGCGAACGCAGCCATGCACTGTTCACTATTCAGACCTGCGCGCTCAGCGGTGCACCAGTCATAGAGAGATAGCCATTCATTCTTGACGGTCGTGTCCTCGTACATGGATAGCTCGTCTTCTGGTGGTAAAGCCACGAGCCGATCAGCGTTCAGACCGTAAGCCAGGATCACGTAGCCATTCTCTGTCTCGAACAGCATATTGAGCACCAGACTGCGCATGACGATCATCGATTCCAACACTTCACCCGTCGCTGGATGGCGCTCTCGCACGTGGAACTCCTGGTAGAGGATGATATTGCTGTCGTCCACCGTCTGGACGTGTTCGCAGCGCATGTTGAGGCTGCTGGAGTACAACCGCTTGTGCTTCTCGGGCGACGTGACGACGTCCCATGTCCGCTTGATCACATCGTGTGCAGAGTAATGAGGGAATCGTTTCTCCAGTGCGAACTTGAGCAGGCCGCTGTCCAGTTGCCGACGATCCGTCCAGCCAAAGACGCTGGAGCCGGTCGTGAGGAAGCTGGTCGTCTCTGTGAACGCCTGGATCTCCGAGTAGACGCACTTGGCGATCGCGTGGCACTCTTGAACCGTCAAAGGCTGCTTCATGCGTGCTCTCCACGGAGCTTCCCTGAACGGCGGCTGCCCATTGGAACCTGAAGGGAAGGGCAATGCCTGGCCCAGCAGCAGATGCATGCGGTAGTGCCACTTGAGATACTCCTCCCGGCGCTTGCGCAAGACGCGGTGCTCGCGCAGCAGAGCGCTTCTCGTGACCTTATACCTGCTCAACAGGTCGGATTCAAATATCGTGCCTTCTAGCTGCTGCTGGAGGCCTCGGAACTGCTGCTCCAGCGCCTGCTCCTGCCTGCGGAGCTCCTCAAGCCCGTTCTGTTTACGCCGCATGATCAGTCAGCTGAAGATCCACTAACATCTGTATTAATAATGTCCCTCCCGGCAGAGTCACCCACCTGCTTCATGTGGTACCGACGCTGCGCACTCAGACGGTTGTTCTCGCGGCGCCGGAGCTGTCGCTGCAGCAGCGCGTCGGCCATGGATCAGTAAAAGTGTCATAATAGACACCGGCTTTTGGGCCATATAAATCTCGCGTTTATAGTATATGGGCGAATCGGTTGAAATCGGCGGTATTTTATGGTATTTTGCAAGCAACATAAATAGTACATCCTCTTTATCTTAGGTATTGTTCCCACGGCTTCGGACCTCGCTTCGCCGCAGCCGTGGCCTCGCCTCCCAAGGGGGGAAACAGAAATAAAAATAACTTGGGGCGGTCGAGCGGCTCCCTCCGCTATGTGCGTAAGGGATTAGTGTTGTGTTCTTCGTCACCTTTCGTTCCCCTCTATCAGGATCGATACTTTACGCTTAGATTCGTACTGTAATATCGGTGTTTTTTTGTCTGTCATGTGCCCTTAGATTAATTTCGCTGATTCCGTAAATTACGTGGATATAATACAGATGTATGGGATTGAACCATTAATAAAACAACCTTTCACAGGCATCAGCCGTAAATTACATCGGACCTTGCCACTACATCACTGATTTGATTGGCCAAAATCATACCTTGACACATGTCGCAGACGCCTTGCACTGTGCCAAGCCACTGAGGGACATGATCAACCTGCTGCTCAAAATGCGCTGTCCTGACAAGAATGGATTTTCCTGAGCGGCTGGGCGACCACCTTCAACTCGCCTCAGCATACCACGATTCTCCCTGAGACCTGAGCTGGCGGATGCCCACGTCATCTGGACAACCCAATTCGGATCTGTTCGGATCTGGTGGAGCATCTATACGACCAAGACGCGTTCGACTGTTACGACCAGCTTCAGCGTCTCACACTACTCACGGATCCCAAAATTCAACCTCATCAAACGAACGATGCGCCTTTACGCAAAGCTATCGCAGTCTGCAGGCCGCAGGATGGTGATCTCCATATCCAAGCCCGTATCCACTTCAACAGTGTCCCACGCCACCAGCCTCAGCTCATCGACCTCTGCAGTTCCGAGGGTGCTGCAATGGCGGGCTTCTCAACCCCTGCATCCTACCAAGGCAAGCCAACCTCCAGCTCATTCCACAACTTGCCATC
>JAADVF010000193.1:0-42523 GCA_023334555.1 Elongisporangium undulatum
GCTACGACCAGTACGGCCAGCAGCAGCAGGGCGGCTACGATCAGTACGGCCAGCAGCAGCAGTACGGCCAGCCCGACATGCAGTCGCAGGACTGGGACTTCCACGCCATGGAGGCCAAGGACGGCATCCGCTTTTCCTGGAACAGCTGGCCGTGCACCAAGCTCGAGCAGACCCGCAGTGTGATCCCCGTGGGCTGCCTGTACCAGCCGCTCAAGCCGATCGAAGGCATCCCGCCGGCCGTGGAGTACGACCCGATCCAGTGCAAGTCCTGCTCGGCCGTGCTCAACCCGTTCTGCCAGGTGGACTACGTGTCCAAGCTCTGGGTCTGTCCGTTCTGCGTGACGCGCAACCACTTCCCGCCGCACTACGCCGAGAACATCACGCAGGAGAACCTGCCGGCCGAGCTCATCCCGCAGTTCACGACGCTCGAGTACGAGCTGCAGAACCGCCAGGCCGGCCCGCCCGTGTTCGTGTTCTGTATCGACACGTGTGTGCCCGAAGACGAGCTGGAGGAGCTCAAGGACTCGATCCAGCAGACGCTCAACCAGCTGCCGCCCGATGCGCTCATCGGGCTCGTGACCTTTGGCACCATGGTGCACGTGCACGAGCTGGGCTTTGCCGAGGTGCCCAAGTCGCACGTCTTCCGCGGCAACAAGGACTTCACGGCCCAGCAGGTGCACGATATGCTCGGCTTGTCGGTCATGAACCGCGCCAAGCAGGCGCCCAACATGCACACCCAGCAGCAGCAGCCGACCAACAACACGTCCCGCTTTTTGCTGCCCGTGTTTGAGTGCGGCTTCAACCTGGAGTCCATCCTGGAGGATCTGCAAAAGGACCCGTGGCCCGTGGCGGCCGACCAGCGTCCGCAGCGATGCACCGGCGTGGCACTCTCAGTCTGCGTGGGTCTGCTGGAGGCCACCTACCGCGGCCAAGGTGCGCGCATCATGATGTTCGTGGGTGGCCCGCCCACGGTCGGCCCCGGCAGCATCGTGAGCCGCGACCGCAAGGAAGACATCCGCTCGCATACGGACCTGGCCAAGGACAATGCACCGCTGTTCAAGAAGGCCACGGCCCATTACCAGGAGCTGGCCAACCGCTGCGTGAGCTCCAATCATGTGGTGGATATCTTTGCGTGCTCGCTGGATCAGAGTGGTGTCATGGAGATGAAGGCGTGCGTGCAGAAGACCGGCGGCGTGATCGTGCTGGCCGATTCGTTCGGCCAGTCGGTCTTCCGCGAGTCCTTCCGCCGCATGTTCAGCAAGTTCTCGGAGGAAGCGGCCGACTGCGACAAGGACCACCTGACCATGGCCTTCGCGGCCTCCATCGAGGTGCTCACGAGCCGTGAGTTCAAGGTGGCCGGTGCCATCGGCCCCTGCGCAGCCATGAAGCGCCAGGGCGCGGCACCCAAGAACGTGTCGGAGATCGAGATCGGTATCGGCGGCACCAACACGTGGTCCATGGGCGGCATTGACCCCAACACCACGGTGGCGCTGTACTTTGACATCTCGAACCAGGCGGCACTCGCGCCCGGCAAGGGCCGCTACATCCAGCTGATCACGCGCTACCAGCACGCCAGTGGCCGCTACCGCACGCGCGTGACCACGATCTGCGGTCCTTGGACCACGGACCCCAACGACACGGCATCCATGGGCCGTGGATTCGACCAGGAAGCTGCGGCCGTGCTACTGGCGCGTATCGCGGTGCACCGCTCCGAGCAGGGAGAGGAGCAGCTGGACATCATGCGCTGGATCGATCGATCGCTGATCCGACTGGCGGCACGCTTTGCGGACTACCGCAAGGACGACCCGTCCAGCTTCCGCCTCTCGGCCGAGTTCTCCATCTTCCCGCAGTTCATGTTCCACCTGCGTCGCTCGCAGTTCCTCACGGTGTTCGGCTACTCGCCCGATGAGAGCTCGTACTATCGCCACTGCCTGCTGCGCGAGAGCACCACCAACTCGCTGGTGATGATCCAGCCCTCGCTGCTGTCGTACTCGTTCAACGGCCCGCCCGTGCCGGCGCTGCTGGACGCGGCCAGCGTGCGCTCGGACACGATCCTGCTGCTGGACTCGTTCTTCTACGTCGTGGTGTTCCACGGCGACACGATCGCCGCGTGGCGCGACCAGAAGTTCCACGAGGACCCGGCGCACATCAACTTCAAGAACCTGCTGGAGGCCCCGCAGGCCGACGCGCAGCTGATCATGGACTCGCGCTTTCCCGTGCCGCGCTACGTGGTGTGCGACCAGCACAAGAGTCAGTCGCGCTTCCTCATGGCCAAGCTAAACCCGTCCGTGACCCACAACAGCACGGACGGCCAGGGCGAGGTCATCTTCACGGACGACGTGAGTCTCAAGGTGTTCATGGAGCATCTCATGAACCTCGCTGTCAAGTCGTAAGAAGTCATTACCAATCTCTAATACAGTAACAAGCAAGAATGGAAAGAAGGGAAGCCGTGTGTTTGTGCTTATTCTTATACGCAAGCTTTATGCAGCTGGCAAGTTGATGAGTCAAGCGCAATGAAAATCGACACCCAAACGCCTGATTTCAATCCTGGGAATGTGTACCGTTGATATAACTTATCACGTATCATTCGACGCAACTGATTGATTCCTGCATTTTCACCCAGCTCAGGATGGATACTCCAAACGCACCCACCCAACATTACACGCCCATCTGCATCATCTGCACCCATGGGCTGAGGTGCATACTAAATTATTTATGCTTTCCGCGCGTGGGTACACTCAATGCCGTGAGAATCCAGAGGAGAAGGGGCGGCGCGTAGGTTCAGTATCATTGGCTCGCAAGTTGTGGCCTAAAAATTCCTCATCCGCCGGCTCAAGGCAAAGTGATGCCTAGAAAAAGGAGCCAACTTGCGCGGAACACGTGATTCTGGCAAACTTAATATGCACCTCGTACTGTCGCTTGTCCACAACGGTCCCCCGTACCCCCTCAAAAATTTTGTGTCGATGCCTATGGCAAAAAACCTCGTCTTTCACTAGGCCTAGGTCGCGGCTAGGGTCCCTACCCCTGAATCGGTAATTTTCATCTGTGCTTGAGCTGGGTGCACTGGCATAGTAACTCCAAGATTTTTGCCCCGCCGAGGTTTTTACCCAGTCCACCTAAGGTTTTTCCGGTCTCTTTGCCGTCGGTCGGTGGAAAGACTTGGGAAGGAGAGGGGGTTACATTCGGTTGGCGCCTTCCTTGAGTCGAGCGGAAAACCGAAGCGACCAGTTGCGCTTCTCTCTCGTGGGAAGCGGAAGCAGAAGCCCAAGTCTCTCTGCGACTCCGTCTCTGACTGCCTGCAGCCATGTACGGAGGCAAACAGCCGTCTTCCATGGAAGACGACTACGATCTCCATGCCACGCCCTCGGCCGTGGACCTCGAGATCGTGCGTCGCGGCACCGAGTCGCGCGTGATCGAGGGCCGCCCCGTGGGCCAGGAGGGCTATGTTGACCCTCGCGCGCCGCCACAGCCGCCCATGAACGTCTCGGAGGCCGTCGGCATGGACGGCTTCAAGGACAACATCATCTCGGTTCACGGCTACATGCACAAGCAGGGCAAGCGCAAGATCAAGGGCCCGATCCACAAGAGTTGGAAGCGCCGGTACTTTGCGCTCGAGAAGGCCAAGATCTACTACTTCCACAGCCATCTCGACTGTCGCCAGTACTTTACCACGCGTAACGCTGAGCTCGTGGTTGGAGCCATCGAGCTCAAGGACGCGCTTCAGCTGCGACCGTGTGCGCGTCTGGATCTGCCGCACAAGGGTTTCGAGATCCACACCAAGCGCCGTGTGTGGGTGCTCTGTCCCGAGACGGACGATGAGTACCGCATGTGGTTCGAGGGCGTCGAGCGCGCCATCGTGGCCAACGGCGCCGGTAATATTATCGAGCGCAAGCTGCCCAATGTGCGCAAGTACGGCATGAAGGGAAAGTCCACGTACCGGTTCCTGTACTTCCTGTTCCTGATCACGGGACTTATGGAGATCCTTGGACTCATCTTCTGGTTCATCATCGGTATCGAACCCTGTGATTCATCTCAGCGCGATGTCAAGTGCCCGCAGATCATGGAAACGTCGCTCGTGACGCTGCGCTGCCTGGACACGCCCTTTAGCGGCTGGTTCACGCCTCCGAACTGGTACATGAAGCAGGCCGGCGTGGACGATGTGCTGTGCTTCCACAACCCGCCGATCCCGCAGTGGGTCTCCAACTTTGCTCTGATCTTCGCTGAAGTGCTTAGTTTCTCGCTTAGTGTGCTCTACTACCTCGGCATGTGGAAGCCCGTGCGTCGTGGTGCTCACTACTTCGACGAGTTCGAGCCCAAGGTGCCAGATGAGCTCTGGCCCAAGGTCGATGTGCTACTCTGTCACTACTCTGAGCCCGCTGAAGAAGCCATTGATACGCTCATGGCCTGCATGAACATGCAGTACCCCCCTCACCTGCTGCAGATCTACATCTGTGACGATGGTTACTGCAAGGCCAAGTACACCAAGGGCAACCCCGTTCCGACCATTGAGCTGAATAAGGGCATCCTGGAAACCGCCGGTGATCTTCGTCAGGAAGTCGCCCAGTTCATGTACGATCG
The DNA here is from genome assembly GCA_023334555.1 of Elongisporangium undulatum. Lineage (NCBI taxonomy): Eukaryota > Oomycota > Peronosporomycetes > Pythiales > Pythiaceae > Elongisporangium > Elongisporangium undulatum. The sequence goes on from JAADVF010000193.1 coordinate 4,579, forward strand.
CGTGTGCGACCCCAATGAGGACATGGAAGTGTACGCGTGGCGCAAGCTTCACTCGTCCGCCAACCTGCCTTCTGAGTCGCGTCCTAAGGTTGTCAACCGCATGGATTGCGCTGTTGGTTCGTTCCGTGATGACTACCGTTACCCCGGTCTTCCCCACGTGACGTTTATCGGTCGTGTCAAGCCCGAGACGCACTACTCGAAGGCTGGCAACATCAACAACGTGCTATACAACGAAGGCGCCACCGGTCGCTACCTCATGATTCTGGATACGGATATGCAGCCTCACCCGAAGTTCGTGCTCGCCACTCTGCCTTTCTTCTTTGACGACGAAGATCGCCAGGACAAGGTCAAGTACGCCTGCTGCTGCACTGGCTGCAACAACGTGGCCAAGCTTTGCTGCGCGTCGTGCAAGATCGCCGGTGTTCCTGAAGAACGCATCAGCTACTGCTCCAAGGAGTGCTTTGACAGTGCCATGCACGTCCAGAGCGATGTGCATCGTCGCCAGGTGAACGGAACGACCAGTGACACGCGTGCTTCCAAGAAGGAGCTGCGCTGCATGAACTGTGACAGCAAACTGGGCAAGACTGGCGTCTGCCGCAAGTGTAACAAGATCAACGACGGTGAAGATGAGGACGTCTCCTCGCTCCACGTGTACTCCGACAAGGTCGGCGACAACTGCGTCGCCTTTGTGCAGACTCCCCAGTACTTCCGTGAATGTGTCCAGCTTACGATCGGTGATCCGCTTGGCCATCGTAACGCCACGTTCTACGATGCTATCCAGACCGGCCAAGATGGTTTTGACTGCGCCTCGTTCGCTGGCACCAACGCCATGTTCCGACGTGAAGCTTTGGACTCTATTGGTGGTATCCAATACGGTAGTTTGACTGAAGATTGCTACACTGGTCAGATGCTGTGCGCTCGTGGCTGGAAGGCCCAGTACTTCCGCAAGGATTTCGAGGGAGAAGCTACGGAACGTGTTCGTCTGGCTGAAGGTTTGATTCCTGACTCGGTCGCTGCTTCGCTCGCTCAGCGCAAGCGTTGGGCCAAGGGTAACTTCCAGATCTTCCTCATGAACAAGAACAAGAAGTACATTGACCCTGAGTGGAAGCGTCCTGAAGTTAGCGTACCTACGCGCTCGGCTACGAGCGCGTTTATGCGCTGGGTGTTCTACTGCAACGGTACGCTCTACCCGTTGGGATCGATCTCGGCAGTGCTGTTCTACTACATCACGATCTACTTCCTGTTCTCCGGCCTGGCTCCTATTTACATGGCCAACATGCGCCTTCTTATCGCCCTGGTGCCTAAGCTTTTCGTCCAGGGCATGCTGTCTGCGCTGAGTAACCGAACGGTCGACAACAACGATGTCGTTCGATCTCAGGAAGTGTGGTTCGCCTACGCCTTCACCAACTGCACGGCCGTGCTGGAAGCGCTCTGGTGGAAGATCACTGGCAAGGAACCCACCTGGTTCAACACTGGTGGTGCCAACCGCGGCTCTCTTGAGGAAGTGCCTAACGTCCTTGTGTTCCTCGGCACGTTCGTCGGCGTTATCTGGGCCATTGTGCGATTCCTGGCTGGCTACAACAGTGGTCAGACTGCCCACGGCGCCTCGCTGCTGTTTGCCAGTCTGCTCATGGGCCTCTTCATCGTATACAAGCTAGCTCCGAGTGTACGCATGTCGCTGCAAGAGTACTTCGGCTGGAGCTATCAGAGTCTGATGGACCAGGGCAACTTTACAGGCACCATGTCTATGGCGGCTGGCCTTGTGTTCATTGTGCTCTGGGTATACACGGAGAAGCCGTCCTCCAATCCGTTTTAGGCCGGCTAGAGAAGTTGCGTACGCTCTCAAGACGCTTCATTTCTTTCTTCATATTCCCATGCAGCGAGCCCACACCTTTGAGCTGTAGTGAGCTGCATATATGACTACGTTTGAATATTCTTTCTTCCGAGTCTTTTCGTTATTTTAAAAAGTTGGTGTTTGCCTATATCGGCCTATGTGGTTACAAAGTGCTAGCTTCCACTCGCATTCGCTGTGCAACAATTGAAATCCACTATCCGGAACTTATAAACACCATAAGATCTAGTGCTCACACTTATGTGAGTTCGTGTGATAAAATCTCTTTACGATTTTCTGTCCTGAAGACTGTCCGGCACTTTTCATCTAAGCGTGAGAACTGAAGTCTCAACACTCGTGAGCATGCAGAATCAATGTCCTCGTCGTGTGCAGCGTCTGCACGGCAGCAAATGGCCATAGCATTTACAGTGAATCCTATGCCTTCACAGCAAGCCTCTGCCCAATGCAGCAGGAGTTTCATATGCAGTGCGAAACAAGCAAAGGAGTTCAATTGGAGTTTAACTCCAAATCAAAAGGCGTGAATATGCGACTAACCATAGGTCGTGCCTGGTGTCAGCTCAGACTGACCACGTCGTCTAAAATGGCTTGCATCACTGTTCTCTGCAGAGACATTCCCCACGAAGCGACGCATTACGATCATGCAATGGAGCCGAAGGTTCTGGTAGAGCTCCCAACTTCAGGATCACAGTGACGCCATCATCGTGGCAGTCATTTTTACGCTACGGCCATGGAAAAAAGCTTGGCCGCTGAGATCTCACACTGCTGACTTCAGATATTTCACAATAAAATCCTGAAGCGAAACTGCTTTGAGGCGCAGCATCGACTGGTGGGCGGACTGAACCCACCGTACCCTGTGTACCCACGCGACCGAGCAGGAACAAATCATCTGTTACCACAACTCAGTGGTACTGTATTTATAAACTTGGCAAGGAAATCCACTGAAACCTGCTGTCAGTCACCTGCACTCTATGGGCGCGCTGGGATATGCGCCAAGATGACCAGGTGTCGTACGCTGCAGGGCGAGTAGGGTTCTCAGGCGTTGGACCCATCGAGCAAAAAACCTCACTAGCGGCCAAAAATTCGAGTCCGTAGCTCACACTGAAACGCTCGGAACCCTACCCTAGCTAGATTTCCTGGGTGCGTGGGTGCATATTTCAGCCAATCAATGGCCCGTGCACTGGCTGCATTGGGTTATATAACCAAAATGCGGAAAGTTTTCAAGTGTGGGTGCTCTTCCTCCCCCCGCTGGTTTCCCTTCTCTATGCATTCGGCGTCTCAGTCACTCTCCCAAGGAGCTCCAGGGGTTTCGCTTGGGCCGCCGTCCCGTGCGCACATTGCGTCATTTCCGCTCTCTCACTCGCCCTTGAGACCCGCCCGCGACAGTCGGCCAGTCACTCTCGGGACCAGTTGAAGCAGCACCATGTTCGGCAAGAAGGCGCCGCTGGGCGCCCAAGCCGACGAGGACTACGAGCTGCATGCCACGCCCGCGGCCTTGGCCTCCGAGCAGCAGCGCGGCGACGCCGAGGTCATGCGTCGCGGCGACTTTGGTGAGAAGGAAGGCCGTCCTATTCCGCAGGAAGGGTACGTGGACCCGCGCGCGCCGTACGAGCCGGCCATGGATGTCGGCAACATCGGCGAGGAAAAGGACAACATCATCTCGGTGCATGGCTACATGCACAAGCAGGGCGAGCACGCCATCAAGGGCCCGCTCCACAAGAGCTGGAAGCGTCGTTACTTTGGTACGATTTCGATCCATCCGATAGAGCTTAACGCTGTGAAGAAACTCACGAGGCTTGTGTGAATGTGAACAGCGCTGGAGAAGGCCAAGATCTACTACTTCCACAGCCACCTGGAATGCCGTCAGTACTTTACCACGCGCAACCCGGACATGGTCGTTGGCGCCGTGGAGCTCAAGGACGCGCTCCAGCTGCGTCCGTGCGCGCGTCTGGACCTTCCGCACAAGGGCTTTGAGATCATCACCAAGCGCCGCGTGTGGGTGCTCTGTCCCGAAACCGACGACGAGTACCACCTCTGGTTCGAGGGCGTGGAGAGCGCCATCGTGGCCAACGGCTCGGGCAACATTATCGAGCGCAAGCTGCCCAACGTGCGCAAGTATTTTGTCAAGGGCAACAAGTCGTACCGATTCCTGTACTTCCTGTTCCTGCTCACCAGTGTGGTCGAGCTGGCCGCCTACGTCTTCTGGTTCGTCGTGGGCATTGAGCCCTGCGACATTGGTAACATGACCGAAGACTGTGAGACCGTGTACGACAGCACGCCCGATGCGCTCACGTGCTCGTCCAGCCCATTCAGCGGCTGGTTCACGCCTCCGGACTGGTACATGTCGTTCGCTGGCGTGGACGAAGTCAAGTGCTTCCACGACCCTCCGATCGCGCAGTGGGTATCGTTCTTCGCGCTGCTGCTGGCCGAAGCCCTGATGTTCTTCCTCGGCATCTTCTACTACCTCGGCATGTGGAAGCCCGTGCGTCGTGGCGCTCACTACTTTGATGAGTTCGAGCCCCCGGTCCCGGATGAGCTCTGGCCTAAGGTCGACGTGCTGCTGTGCCACAACGCCGAGCCGGCGGAAGAGACCATCGACACGCTCATGGCCTGCATGAACCTGCAGTACCCGCCCCACCTTCTCCAGATCTACATCTTGGACGATGGCTACTGCTCGACTAAGTGGACCAAGGGCAACCCGATCCCTGCCATCGAGCTCAACAAGCCTGTGTTGGAATCATCCGGTGATCTTCGCCAGGAAGTTGCTCAATTCATGTACGACCGTGTGTGCGACCCCAACGAGGACATGGAAGTGTACGCGTGGCGCAAGCTCCACTCGTCGGCCAACCTGCCTTCGCCGTCGCGACCTAAGGTGGTTAACCGTACTGACTGCGCCGTGGGCTCGTTCCGTGATGACTACCGGTACCCGGGCTTCCCCCATGTGACCTTCATCGGTCGTGTCAAGCCCGAGAAGCACCACTCCAAGGCCGGCAACATCAACAACTGCCTGTACAACGAGGGAGCTAACGGACGTTACGCCCTTGTGCTAAACACCGATATGCAGCCTCACCCCAAGTTTGTGCTCGCGACTCTTCCGTTCTTCTTCGACGATGAAGACCGTCAGACCAAGAACAAGTACGCTTGCTCCTGCTCTGGTTGCCAGAACGTTGCGAAGATGTGCTGCGCCTCGTGCAAGATCGCCGGTGTGCCTGAAGAGCACATTAGCTACTGCTCCAAGGAATGCTTTGAGAACGACATGCACACGACCAGCGACATCCATCGTCGCCAGGTTAACGGCACGGTTAGTGACACGCGCGCCACGAAGAGTGGACTGAAGTGCACTAACTGCGGTGCCAAGCTTGGCAAGAGCGGTGCCTGCCGTAAGTGCAAGACTGTCAACGACAATGCTGACGAAGACGTCTCGATCCTCCACAACTACTCGGACGATATCCGCGACAACGCTGTGGCCTACGTGCAGACGCCCGAATACTTCCGTGATTGCGCCCAGCTCCAGATCGGAGACCCGCTTGGCCACCGCAACGGCACTTTCTACGACGCCATTCAGACTGGTCAGGACGGTTACGACTGCGCTACGTTTGCTGGCACCAACGCCCTCATTCGTCGTGAAGCATTGGACTCGGTTGGTGGCATTCAGTATGGTGTCCTGACTGAAGACTTCTACACCGGCCAGCGATTGACTGAAATGGGATGGAAGGGTCTCTACTTCCGAAAGGATTTCGAAGGAGAAGTATCTGAGCGTATCCGTCTTGCTGAAGGTCTGGTTCCCGAGTCGGTTGCTGCTTCCATGGCACAGCGCAAGCGTTGGGCCAAGGGCAAGTTCCAGACTATGCTGATGAAGAAGGGCAAGAAGGACTCGGACCCGGAATGGAAGCGCCCGCACGTCTCGATCCCCAAGTACCGCAAGCCCAGCAACTTCATGCGTCGCGTGTTCTACTTCAACTCGGTAATGGAGCCTGTGGGATCGGTTGCTGTGATTCTGTTCTACTACATCACGCTCTACTTCCTCTACACTGGCTACGCACCGATTTACCTTTCGGGTCTGCGTCTGCTGATCGCCCTCGTCCCTCGCATTATCGTGCAGGGACTGCTGTCGGCCTTGAGCAACCGTGGTGTGGACAACAACGATATCGTCCGCTCCCAAGAGGCCTGGTTTGTTTACGCCTTCGCCAACTGCACTGCCGTGCTTGGCGCTATCGTGTGGAAGCTGACGGGAAAGAAGACTGCGTGGCTCGACAAGCGCGACTCCAAGCGTGGATCGTTTGCTGAGCTTCCCAACGTGCTGGTGTTCTTCGGTGCACTCTTTGGCATGATCTGGGCCATTGTCCGCTACCTGGTCAGCTACTACAACCAGGTGTACACCCACGGTGACTCGATGCTGTGTGCCGCTGTGCTGATGGGTCTGTTCATCGCGTACAAGCTCGGCCCGAGCGTGCGTATGAGCATCCAGGAGTACTTCGGCTGGAGCTACCAGAGTCTGATGGACCAGGGTAACTTCATGGGCTCGACCTCGATCGCCTTTGGCCTGATCTTCATCATCTTGTGGGTGTACATCGAGAAGCCGGCGTCGTCCTCCACGTAGGGATAGTGCCTTATCCTCTGAAATCCCTACTAACTCGTCTCGCTTCTCGCGCTTGACCGACATCCAAGGAGTACCATCTAGCAGCAGAAGAGGAAAACGATTTTCTACCTTTCATTTTAATCCGCTCTCTATATATGGATGTATAGTGATCTCTTCTCTTCTGTCCTTCAATTCATTTTTGAATTTGCCAACCGGATTCATGAGCCTCGCTCCAGTGTTTCTGGCCCACAATCAGCTCACAGGTCGGAGCGTGCGCGTATATCTGAAGGACCTGACGTTCCAGTCTGGCGTTCTTTTCTGCATCGACCCAGAGAACGGCAACGTGGCTCTGCTGACGAATGCAGAGGACAAGGCCAATGTGGCGGTGGCCATGATCATGGGCCATCGAGTCGAGCGCATCGAGCAGCAGCAAGACGCTACAACGACGGAAACGCTGGACGAGATGCTGAAGATCGGCGGCCGTGCAGAGCCGTATCGTGACGACGGCGACGCGACCTTCGAGACGAGATGTAAGCGGCTGGAGCATCTCTCTCGCTTTCTCGCTCAGGTTCGTGCTTGTTGAACGGTGGCTTTTCCATCGCCCTTTGCATCGTGCGGTCGTGACTCATTCACCTTGGGACAACAGTGTTCAATTCCGTACGAAAAGGTGCAAGCGGACGAGCAGATCGCACGCGCGGACGACGACCACAGCATCATCACGCAAGAGGCACGACTCGCGGTCTTTGGCGGCGCCGCCACTCTGTCCATTGGGCGCGACGCCCGACCAGTCGTGGCCTGCGCCGCCAACGAGCAGATCCTGCAGCGACTGCAGACGCTCATGCAGCGGTTTGAAACTGTCTACTCCGTCTAGTGTGGTAATAAAGAAATAGAGGGGAGGCCGGGGGAGTCGAGAGCCCATGAGGCTCTTCATCCGCCAGCCAAGTGAAACATTTTGTAGGGCAAATCTCTTGATCGCGATTCACCACAACATGGTACAGTGTACCATCGTTGCACCGCTATTTGGTTCAGCGGCCGTACCCTTTTTTGAAATTTTCAGTGGGACAGCCTGGCGCTGGTCTATACTTGCGACAATACGTAATCACTCGTATGGGAGAATGAGTACAGCGCTCCCTCTTTTGTAGAGATAAGAAAATCCAAACTCCCCCAAAACGACCAGCGCAACGGCATTGAAACGGTCCGCGCGGTACGTAAAGGTCTCTTCATGGCGGAGAAGGCGATGCCGATAACGGCGTAAAGGTCGCCAGCTGGGCTGGGGCTGTTTGCTCAAGCCTGGCGGGGCCGGCAGGAGCAACAGCAACAGCAGCGCAGCCAGACAGATGCGACTGATTCAGAGCGCGGCTGGCGCATGTGGCGTGGCCCAGAACAGACGCATGCCCTGGCTATGCTGCAAGTGTCCAGCAACAGGGAGTCAGCGTTGTTGGGCTCACTGGACTCAGATCTGAGACCAACCTACGCAACGACAATCCTTGAGCCCTCATATCCCCAAGTGCCGTTTCTCTGTATCTCTCTCATGAAGCCGGACGCCTCGGAGCCCTCGGCCGTGACGTCTCCTGTGTCGCACCGCCACAAGCGGCAGATGGACACCATCGCAGTCTCAATCCATGCGGCGCCTGTGTCGGCGGTGGAAGTGTCGGCGGCGGACCCTACTGCCGAGCTCGCGCCGGCCAGTGTCGGCCCTGTGGAGGCCGATGAGACCATGCACAACGCCATCGAGTTCCTCACGCAGGACGACTCGGCCAGTGCGCTCGTGTTCGCGCTGGTGCACGACCCAGAGTTCCGCTTGGCCACAGCGCTCGTGTCGGTAGGTCGTGTCTGCTTCCGGAATGACTGAGCGCCGACTGATCTGATATTGGCTTGCGCGCAGAACCCCAAGGGCGTGGACGTCAACGTCATCCGTGCGCTGCTGTACGTCTTCGACACGTACGAGGATCAGCTGCGCAAGTTCATCGGCCTGCTCATGGTCCAGGAGATGGTCGAGACGTACAACTGGAACGAGCTCTTCCGCGCCAACTCGTCCACCACCGCCGTACGTTGGCATGAGCCTCTCTTGCCTCCATGTACCCATGCTGATTCTTTCTCTTTCTCCCCGCGGCAGATCCTGCGCGAGTACACGTGCGACTTGGGCATGGAGTTCCTGCAGCATGCGTACCAGGACACGATCGCCGAGCTCTGGGACTGCTCCGAGTCGTATGAGGTGAACCCAATCAAGCTCACGGACGCGGACGACCTGGCGGCCAACCAGAAGCGGCTCGAGGACCTCGCAGACCGCGTGCTTGAGCGCATTTTCAGTGCCGCGACGCTGTTCCCGTACCAATTGGCCAAGATCTACCGCGTGCTCGAGACCGAGATGATCCGTCTGCTGGAGCGGGACCGCAACAACGCGTCGTTCGTTCGTCTGAACGCCATCGGCGAAGACCGCGCGTCCATGGACGCTGGCGAGCGCAAGAGCACGGGGTCGCTGCCTCGGCTCAGCAACATCGACGAGGATCTGCAGGACGAGCTCAATGCGCTGGCAGCCAGCAGCAACGCGGCGGCGCGCGAGGAGTTTTTCATGCATCTGGGCGGCCTGGTCTTTCTGCGGTTTCTCTGCCCGGCGCTACTGACACCGCACAAGTTCCATCTCACGCCGGACGATGCGCAGCCGTCCGAGTCGCTCAAGCGCACGCTCATCCTGCTGGCCAAGCTGTTCCAGCTGCTGGCCAACAATGTCGAGGACGGTGCGCGCGAGCAGTACATGCTGCCGTTCAACGCCTTCCTGACGCGCAACCGGTCGCGGCTGAACAAGTTCTACGAGCAGATCTGCCAGCAGGCGCAGAACGACCAGCGCCGAGAGAGCGCCATCCTGCGCAGCAACGCCACGCCGCGCATCTCGCAGATCTGGTCGCGGTCGTCCAGCACGGCCTCGACCGTCAAGGACGCGACCGTGAACCTCACAGGTGTGGCCTCGGTGCTGGGCCGGCCGGAGGAATCGCTCCCGGTGCTGCGCAAGTGGATGCGCAAGGACATCGACCGCATCGCCAGCGAAGTGGGTGCCAGCGGCATCTTCCGCCGCCGGGGCAAGGGCGGCAGCGTGATCTTCAGCTCCTCCAGCACCAAGCCGCCAGCTGCGGCCAGCAAGCACCGCCCCAAGCGTAAGCTCAAGACCTACAAGACCAAGGCTGTGCCGTCATCGGACGCCACCGACGCTTCCACAGCCACAGACACGATCCCAGAAGCTCCCGTCTCACGCTCGGCCCGCTCCATGACCGTCCCTGGTGGCGAGGCGGCCGATATCAAGCCCCGAGACCGGCGCGCAGTCTCGCACGAGGAACTGGACCAGATCATGGGCAACACGAGCCACCGCGACATCCAGCTGATGAAGATCTACTACACCAACCTGTCCAAGAACGGGTTGCAGCGGCTGCTTGAGGCCAACGCCATCGAGAGCGAGCACGAGTGGGTGCCGCACAAATCCACGGACACGATCGATGTCTACCGCCGCAACAAGACCGGCAACGTGTTCGCGTGCTCCACGCGCGGCGGTGCCGTTCAGTCGGCGTCCTCGGCGTCCTGCTTTGACAAGGAGAAGGACCGGCTGATCGAGATGAAGGCCCACGTGATCGTCCAGGTCACGCCGCAGCAGATGTTCACGTACCTACGCTCGCTCGAGAGCATGGCGGACGGCAGCGACGACTACCGCGGCACGGGCATGACGGTACGCAAGGTGGAGCCGCTGGACGACTCGCGTGTGGTGGTGTACCGGTCCCACTCGAAGCTCTCGCTCTGGCCCACGTGGCTCGTCAAGCCTCGTGACTCGTGCGATCTGCACAGCTTTGTGGAGAAGACCGGGCGCCACGACACGTTCGCCGTGCTTATGGAGTCCATCCCGCGCCCGGATGTGCCGGAGCTCAAGGGCACGGTGCGCATGTCGTACGCCACGGGCGGCTTTCTGGTTGAGCCCGCCACGGCAGAAGACGTGGTCAACAGCGCCGACGCCAAGCCATGGACCGGAGCGCCCGACGCCATGTTCACACGACTCACGTGCGTCGTGCGCGCCGACTTCAAGGTAAGCTCGCGCAACTCTGCGTGGTTGAGGACGTCTTTGCTCACTCTCTATTGACTCGCAGGGCTCGCTGCCGAGGTATCTGGCCGAGAGCATCTGCTACCGCCAGGTGCTGAGCATCCGCGGCATCCGTGACCGCGTGGAAGTGCTGCATCCGGCCTCCTGATGAGCTAAGCTCCATCCCCATTCCCCGTTGCCGTTGCGTCCATAACTCCGCCGTAAATTATCCAACCCATGCGTGTCAATAGGTCTTGTATTCAAGTAAAATCTCTCTATTGGCCAAAATCATCTTTTAAGTTCACATGATTGGCTGAAATCCTTCCCTCCAAGGCTCCTGGTACCACTTGCCAGCTGCCGTTCTCCCACTTCCAAGACCGACCGACGGCTATGGCCCATGCGCTGCGCGAGTACCAGCGGCAGGTGCTCGAGCGCGCGCGCGCGGAGAACGTGGTGATGGTGGGCGAAACGGGCATCGGCAAGACCTTCGTGGCCATCTGCCTGCTCAGCGAGCTGGACTACTCGGGCGGCCGCCGCGCGTTCTTTCTGGCTCCCACGCGGCAGCTGGTGCTGCAGATCGCGGCCAAGATCCAGCAGATGAGCACGTTGCGCACGGCCGCCTACTGCGGCCAGGCGCTGGACCTGTGGGACCGTCGCAAGTGGCAGCACGAGCTGCTGCTCACGCGAGTGCTCGTGTGCACGCCCGGCATCCTGCGCAACTTGCTGGAGAAGGGCTACGTGCAGATGCACGAGATCAACCTGCTGGTCTTTGACGAGTGCCACCACGTGACCAAGCGCCACCCGTACGCGCACATCATGAAGATGTACGATGTCGCGGAGAAGCAGCGACAGGAGGACGACCGCCGCCTACTGCTGCCGCGCATCTTCGGCGCCACGTCCTGTCCGACCAAGCACTGCGCGCGCAATCTCAAGAGCGAGCTGGTCAAGGTGGAGCTGGACGCACAGCAGACTGTGGCGTTCGCAGCGGCCGCCCCCATGCTGTTTGAGACCTACGAGGCGCCCGCTGTGGCTGAAGAGGAGGAGGAGGACGCAGAGGAGAGACCGTCGCTGCCCTCAGCCCTCGACAATCCAGCCTTGTTCGAGTCGCTCATGAAGGAGTTCGAAGACGTCAAGGCGCTGCAGGTGTACGAGAAACTGGTTCTCAAGGGCAGGAGCGAATCTGCGCGCGACCCAGAGTTCCGGCAGCAGCAGACGCGCAAGTTCGTGCAGGCCTGTGTGGCCATCTACAAGAATCTGGGGCTCTGGTGCTTCTACAAGTACGTGGAGCTGGAGATCGAGCGGCTGGCGCGTGGGGCCTCGCTGCTATTCTGCATCCCCGGCAGCATGCATGGGCTAGACAAGGACGCTATCCGGACCATGATGATGCTGTCCATGAAGCGCTCGCAGTGTGCGTTCGCGTGTTCGCCCAAGGTGCGCAAGGCCGAAGAGCTCGTTCGCACTCGACTGTGCGATCCGGTGGACGAGGTGCTCGCAGAGACGTACACCACCGCATCGTCGTCGTCGTCCAAACACCAGAGCGACAGTGAGAGCGAGAGCGATGATGAAGAGGAAGAGGAGGAGGAAGAAGAGAGCGAGCAGCCAGTCTCTCTACTGGGAATCCAAGGCCCGCCGCCCAGCAATCCGCGTGCGCTGCAAGGCATCGTGTTTGTCAACACGCGCTCCGAGTGTCGTGTGCTGATGGAGTACTTCTACGAGAAGTTCACGGCTGCTGACGAAGACGAAGAAGAGGGCTCGGAGGAGGAGGAAGAGCGAGCCGACTCTGCCGCTAGGGGAGACACTGAGCGAATTGTGGTCGCGTGTCTGCTGGGCCAAGCCAGTCGATCCGACACGGCGTCTTACAATCTGCCCAAGCTCAAGGCCATCCTCAGTGAGTTCGAATCTGGCCTGGTGCGTCTGCTGGTGACCACGTCGGTCTCTGCCGAAGGCATCGATTTCCCACAATGTGGCCTGGTGCTCGTCATGGACCGCGTGCCGAGTGCTCGCCTACTGATCCAACTCAAGGGCCGAGCGCGGCATGAAGACGGCATCGTGTATTACCTGGCAGAAGAAGGCGATCTGGACCATGAGGTGCACTATCGCCAGTTGCTGGCGGAATCCCAGGACATCCACCGACTGGACTTCTCGGGCGAGAAGGAAGAGTCTATTTTCCAGCAGCCACATGCAGTCGCAGCGGAGAAGCTCCAGGGCCTGCAGTACTACCCGGACGAGAGTCGCCTTGTGGTGGAACGCACGGGCGCGCAGCTAGATCTGGACTCTAGCATCGTCTGTCTCAACATGTTCTGCCAGTCGCTGCCAGCCAAACTCTACACTGTGGACCTGAAGAACATGTACTCGTACACACAGGGGTCAGATATCCGTATGCCCGTGTTCCACGCGATGGTGCAACTGCCGCCGGAGCTGGAGATGGATCCGTTCACAAGCGAACCCATGCGGTCCAAGGCCATGGCCAGAGCGTCGGCTGCCTTCATGGCCTGCAAAGAGCTGCTGGCCCAGGGAATGCTGGACGACTCGCTCAACTCGGTCTTTCGCAAGGGCAAAGCGCAGGCCTCGGCCTCGGCCAGCGACCTCAGCTACTTCCTGCGCCGCCTGCACACGTGAAGACGCAGTATCTCTCGTTCCATGTAGTGAGTACTATTCAATTATGACACCCCAGCCTTCGCACTCGAATGATCTCTCGCTGTCTCAGAGCATGAACGCCAGGTCCGGATTCGCGCGGCCGTCGCCAAAGTACACGAAGCCGTAGTGCGGCGTCTCGGGCGCGTGGAAGAAGAACGCGCCCGGGTACTGATAGTTGCGCAGCGTCACGAACTTGGCCGTGTTGTCCCGCGAGACGACCCACGCGCCGTCCAGGTCCTGCACGAGCGGCGTGAAGACGTCGCTGGCGCGCACCAGCGCGTTGTTGTTGCCCAGCACCGCGGTCTTGAGCTCTGGCTCGCAGAAGTGGAAGTAGTTGTAGAGCTGCGTAGCCTGGTCCCACGCCAGGCCGTGGAACGACGCGTTCGGGATGACCTGCCGCAGTGGCGAGACCACGTATGCCTCGAGCGGCACGACGGCTACGGCGCTGTCGATCTGCTCCACGAGCACGGCCAGCCGGTCAAGCTCCGTGAGCGCTCCTGATTCGCCTGCGCCACCACTGCCGTCATCGTTCGGCTGCTCGTCCGCCAGCAGCAGCGTCGGGTCGCCCTTGAGACGCGTGTTGGGCAGCTTGCTCAGCTGCTCGCGCTTGGCCTTGCTAGGCTCTGGGAACTGCTGCAGCTCCGGCGACGAGTTGGTGCTGAGGCGGACACAGGCAGAGGGTGAGCAGAGCAGCAGCAAAGACACATAGAGAGAGCGGGGGCGCTACCAGAAGTAGAACTTCTTGGTCGGGTACTCGCGCGTGGGCGGCAGCAGCGCCACGGCGATGAGGTAGTCCTGGCTCTCGCCCTGGAGGCGGCCCCAGAAGCGGATGGACAGCAGGGTCTCCGTGGCCCTGCGCTTGAGTAGGCCCAGCTCCAGGTTGGACCGCTCCTGCGGCGTGAGTGTCTGGCCCACGCAGCGGCTCACGACGTCCAAGTGCTCCAGCTCCATCTTGCCTGTGTGCTCTGAAGCGTCGTCCGTCACTTGAAGTGGCGACTGTTGGTGTGGACCACTCTACCAAACGTCACTCAACGGGAAGCATCGCGCAGGGACACGCACTCAAAGGAACCGCCATGGACCCGGCCCGCAACGAGCCCGTGTGCCTCGTGCGCGGGGCCGCCGGCGGCTTTGAGGTCGCAGAGGAAGGCGTACGGTGCGTTGAGGCTCTTGTCATGGCCCTTTCGGGTGAACTGCTGCTGCTGCTGGCTGCTGTGGGACGTGCGGAAAGGCGACTGACGATGTAACCACTCGGTGCTGCAGCCTGCTGGAAGCCATCCAGGAGCCCATCGCGATCGTGTGTCTCGCTGGCCAGTACCGGTGAGTGACTCTCGAGCCTGCGCCTGCGTGTAGAGAGCGTGGCGCTGACGCTTTCCTATAGAACCGGCAAGAGCTTCTTCCTGAACCAGCTCACGCGCAACGCGACGACAGAAGCTGCCGCCACCGCGGCAACGCGGGGCTTCCAAGTGGGGCCCACGACCGAGTCCTGCACACGCGGCATCTGGCTCTGGGACCCGCAGCCGCCGCTGCGCAATGCGCGCGGACACAAGGTGCTGCTCATGGACACCGAGGGCATCGCGGCCACGGACAACGACGAGACGTACGACGCCAAGATCTTCTCGCTCGGGCTGCTGCTGAGCTCACTGTTCGTGTTTAACACCATGGGCGTCATCGACGAAGGCGCAATCGACCGGCTGTACCTGGTCTCGGAGCTCACCAAGCACATCTGCGTGAGCACGGCCGACAGTCCGCCGGTCTCGAGGTCCGTGTCCAAGGCGTCCATGGACCTGGAGGACGACAGCGAGAGCAGCGCAGCCCTGGCGCACGAAGAAGCGCCGGTCACAGATCCGAAGGACCTGGCGCCGCATTTCCCGCCGCTGGTTTGGCTGCTGCGGGACTTCGTGCTCGATCTGCGCGCGGCCGACGGCGCCGAGCTGACGGCCAACGAATACCTCGAGAACTCGCTGGCTACGCGCCGCGACTCGGTCTCCAGACGGCAGGACGACCGCAACAGCCTGCGCGAGTGCGTGAAAGCGCTGTTCACGCAGCGAGAATGCCTCACGCTGGTGCGGCCGGTCATGGACGAGGCGCAACTGCGGCGTGCCAGTGAGCTGCTGGATAAAGACCTGCGGCCAGAGTTTGTGGCCCAGATGCACAGCATTCGCCAGCGCATCTTGTCCATCGTGATGCCCAAGCAGCTCTTTGGCAAGGTCATGGACGGGCGCAAGGTTGCGCACATGGTTCGGTGTTACACGCAGACGATGAACAGTGGGGCCGTACCGGATCTGCGTGCTGCATGGAGCTACGTATCCGAAGCCACGTGCCAGACGGCCATGATGGCAGCCATGGAGAACTACGACAGAACCATGGCAGCCGCTAGTGGCGGTGAGCAGGATCAATTGCTGGGCCAGCCAGAGTTTGAGAAGCTGCACAAGGACGCTCAGGAATCAGCGCTGAATGTGTTCAAGCGCCAGTCGATTGAAGGATCGGCACGAGCCGCGTGCTTCCAGAAGCTCAAGCAGCATACCCAACGGCAGCGGACTGCGCTGATCGCTGAGCTGCAGAGAAGATCGACGGCAGTCTGTGAGCAGGTTCTAGTCTCGCTTCGCAACGAGTTTCTGCAGCAGCCAGCTGCAAACGGGCAATGGGATCTGGACTTGGACTCTTCCACGGACAGTGCAAAGCAGCAGCTGAATGGCTTCAAGACCCACATGCCGTCCTTCGAGGAGACCATGGATGCGTTGGAGCACCGCTACGAGCTGCTCGCCCAGGGACCGTCCAAGAAGATCGTGTTCTACCAGTTTTTGCGAACAGACATGATCGCGTTCTTCCAATTGCTCACACAGCGACATATGCAGCAGTGCGAGCGCGCACAAACTCGCTTTCACGAGTCCATCGTTCGCTTGCAGCACGAAAGGGAGATTCAGGCGGCTGAAGCTGTGCGCGTCCTCCAGGCTAGGGACATGGACATCACGGATTTGAAAAACAAGCTTCTGCTGATCGAGCAGCGCGAGAAAACGCAAGCCGACCGAATGCGAGAGCTGGAGCAGGCATTGGGACAGCAACAGATCTCCATCAGCAACCTGGAAGAGCGCAAGCGTGTTTTCAAAGCACAACTGGAAACGTCGACTACGGCGCTGCGCTTGATGGAGGGCAATTTTGAAAAGACCAAGCAGCAGCTGGAGCTCCAACGGCAGTCAGCTGATGCCCAGACCAGCTCGTTCCAAGAGATCAAGAGCGACTTGCAGCTTCAGCTGGAGAATGCTCGCACCTTGTTTCAGCGGGAGCGAGACGAGTTGATGCAGCGCTTGAACGATGTGTCGACTGAGAACACTACTCTGCAGATGCAAGCTGCACTCAAGGACAACGAGCGAGAGCAAGACCAAGAGCGTCACTCTCGCGAGCTGGAATCCCTTCGATCACGTTTCGAACGAGAAGTGGAAGCCCGACTGCAAGCGGAGGAGCAATGCACGCAGATAAAGAAGAAGAGCATCGCCAATGAGAGTCTCAAGCAAACAGCTACAACTGAAATCGCAGCTCACCGTCAGCAAGTCCTCGACGCTGAGCGAGAAAAGAAGCAGCTTCTTCAGCGCGTTGAGCGGCTGCAAACTCAATTGGGGCGTCTGAATGGTGAGCATCAAGTCGCGATCGTGCTGAACGACTGCATTGCTGAGGTCGTACGCCAAGCAGACGTTGAGAAGCACGCGTTCTTCCAGGAGGAGCGGGAGCTGCTGCAGACCAAGCTGAGTGAGTTGTATCTCAAGATCACGACGCTGCCGGATTTCTACCAGCGCGAGATCTTTTGCTCACCAGAGCCCACGCCCGACTTCTTCCAGTCGCTTACCTCGTAGACTAAACTGCACCTCAGAGTGAGAAGACAGCGTGTCAAAGCAGCAGAATAAAAGGAATAGCATACATGATTTACACTAGAGAGAAGAATAGGCCTTTGTCTTTGTTACAGATTGAAATGGCTCAGCGAGCTGTTTGGAGATTGAGAGAATCGGTTTGATGGCGATGCTGCAAGTTCCATCGTCATCACCGCACCAGCAACATGGACACTTCGATTTCGGCGCATGGTTGGCTCGGTCAGGGTGGAGTCGCTCTTCTCTTCTCTATGAGCATCATCCTTTCGCGTTTGTGGTACTTCTTCCAGTGAGCTTCGCGATGAGCTGTGCGATAACTGCTCGAGATTGGCCAGATTCATCGAGCTCGGGGAGGTGTAGAACGATGGAACACGTCCAATAGTCGACTTTCCGTGGCGCTTGGCATCCTCGATAGCTTGTTCGCCTCGTAAGTATCGTACAGCGCGCTCGAGCGCGAATTCTAAGCGACACATGGTGCGAATACGAGCGATATGAGGCCAGCAAGCTTGTTCACCGGCCTTCAGAATACGCGCATAGCTTTCTACAGTCGGATTCGCCAGAACTGTTGAGCCCAGTACAATAAATGGAACTTTTTCGGTTGGGCAGATCGTGATGTCGCCTTCATACTTTTGCGTCAGCAATGGGATCATGCCAATGTCAAAGACCTTGAGTACGCTTGTGTTCAGACCGAATTCGGCAATGTTCTTGATGTACGCGTTCATCTGCTTCTTGAGAAACTTGAGCAGGCTTCCAGTGTGGCTGTTCGCAAACGTCGAGTATCCAGACACGGCCTTATAGTGAATGTTCACCTGACTCACGATGAAATGGTTGACGTTGAACAATTCAGACAGCCTCTCCATGGGGAGATCGCATTCCATGCTGCCGTCGCTCCATTTCAATCCTTCGCGATAGTACGGGACAATGTTACCATGGCTATCCTTAGCCAGAAGTTCGACCGGGTGGAATACGTTTGGGATAGCGCAAGACGCCAGAGACGCCGACCAGATCACAACGTTCGGAGCTGTGAGGTAATTGAGCAAGTGTGGGTAGTCATCCGATTTGGTCGGTGTGACTGTGATGTTGACAATTCGTCCAGTGCGATCATAGGCTTCCCGGAACGTATAGTCGCCCATGTTTGTACGCAATGCGTCCCGGAGCACATTCGAGTCAAGCACGTATCCCTTCTCCATAAAGCGGTTGAATAACAGCAGCGAATCACGAAGCAGCGCGAACCCAGACTTGGGGAGCACTTTCTCTAGAACTGGCACAAAGGACGGCGTAAAGTCCTCTCGATCTTGCTTGCTGATGCTGGGGCTTAGGAATCTCAAACCCATGGGCTCTGCAAAGTAATGCGCAATCTCTTCATCCGTGCGAACACCTACCGATCCAGCAATGATCGAGCCGGCAGATGATCCTGCAATCACTACTGGAAGCAGATTCTGCTCAGCAAGAGCTTTGATCACACCGGCGTGGTAGAAACCAAGCGATCCACCCCCAGACAGTAGCAAGGCTGAGCGACCAAAAGCGTGTCTGGTTTCACTGAAAAACGCCAGCTTGTTGTCAACGGAGAATTCTTCACGGCTTTCTTCATCAGTTCCGGTGGCACGCAGCACCACGTTCATGGACTGAACGATGGTGTCCAGGTAGTCTTCAATCACATGTTTGGTCCCCACTATTAAACAAACAAGGTTGTGTTGTTAGTGAACGGGTTCCACGCGACAGCAAGTACGTACAAGCATGTATGATACCATTGCTGACAGAGTACAAGCGTGGGTGTCCGATCCCCCAGTGCTTGCGAAGCAAACCGGCTCGTAGTGCAAACATGATTCCCATGACGTCATTGTCAAAGTGCAGGCGCTATCACAAGAAAATAAGGAAACGTATTGAGCTCTTTGCCTGTCCAACAGCTTGTTCACGCATACCCATACCTTGTACATCTGCGTCTTGTTCAGGATGCGCTCGTAGAGAAACAAGTCCGACGATGGATCTTCTCGCCACTTGTCCTTTCCCTCGATCTTGTCCAGCTCTCCAGCGATCGTCAGTCGCTCCATGAACGAGCTGGCGTTCTCCAATTGCCGGCGCAGACGTAGCGTGCGTCTTCCTTTCGCTGTAAGTGTAAGAGACGCCTTCACCAGCGCTTTGCGCAGTCGCGAATTCACTTCAAACACGATATGCAGCACGAAAGTCGCGCCAATGTATCTCGCCAGTACATCCGGCACCAGCAACACTCGAATCGTAGCGAGCCACACCTCCACGAGCGTGATGCCCACGGCATGGTACCATCCGTTCGCGTGCTGCGGCAGTACGTTGGCTCGGTACTTGACCGCTTGCACGAGTTGCCGCACCAGCGACTCATGGCGCTCCAGGCCCATGATGTAGACGAGGAAGCGAACCCACACGTCCAGCGTCTGGCCCACGTAGCGCCGGGCGAGCCACAGCAGCTGCGGCTTTGGGCGCTGGCCGCCCATGGCCGTCGATTGCGCGGCTCCCATCGCTATCTGTGGTCTTCCTCTGGCGCTTGAACTTGCACTTGCCGGTCGGTTGCTCTGGTTGCCTTTACGCACGTTCGCAAATGCGAAAGAGACCAAACCAAAATAGCGACGTGATGAAGGTTAGCGGAGGTTAGCGGAGGTTGCCAACTTCAACTTACGAGCCAGACATACAAATTGTTTATAAAAGCGTGTGGATGTTACGGGAGGTTGAGTTCGTCTCAACGTCTCACGGTTCAGGCCTTGACGCAGTCGTGTCAGAAAGCGGATTCGTTCGCGTTCTCTTGTCGCAGGGTGACGACTTATCCCGATTTTGAGCATTTAGAGCATTTTTCTTTAAAAAATATCACTTGCGGTATATTTGGTAAATCACAAACAAGATGGCTACATCGACATCTCTACTTACTGCGTGATCACGCCCGTGGGGTGCAGCGGAATGTACTTCTCGGCCTCGAGCACGTCGTCAGCGATGGAGCGCAGGCGGGAGTCGTGTTTCTCGCCCTTCTTCAGCTCGCTCAGTAGCTTCAGGATCTTCTCGGACGCCAGATCGCAGTACAACTCCGTGATCTTGAGCTCGTGCTCAGCCGTCGGGTTGTTCACGCTCAGCGACGTGCTGGCGCGCGAGATCGTGGCCGTCATGGCGAACAGAGAGATGGCCGAGTCGGCGATACGCTCCAGCTTCAACTGCTCGTCCACGACCTTCTTGCCGTGCTTGCGCAGCAGGTCTTCGACAGCGTCGCCAAATTCGGCCGTGCGCGACTGCAGCAGCTGAGCAGACGCAGCGAGCTTCGGGTGGACGCCTTCAATAGGTGCGGGTGAGAACTTGCGCTGGATACGGTCCTGGATCTCCTTGGCGGCGCCTGCCGGGTCCTTCAGCGGGTTCGCAAGCAGCTTGCCGACACCTGAGAGACGATCACCGGCCGCACGGATGCCGCTTAGCGCGATCAACATGCGTAGAATCTCGTTTGTGCCTTCAAAGATCGAGAGAATTCGGCAATCGCGCATGTAGCGCTCGAACGGCCAGTCCTTCATGAAGCCCGTGCCGCCCATGACCTGGATGCACTCATTGATGCCCTCAAATGCGACCGATGAGCCGTACACCTTGCACATGGCAGCTTCAATCTCACACGACGGATCACCGCGATCAATCATGCCGGTAGTCATGAAGGCCATCGACTCAATGGCGTAGGCATCCAGAGCCATAACGCCAAACTTCTTCTTGATCAGGCCAAAATTGGCCAGCGGCGAGCCGAACTGCTTGCGCTGGTTGGCGTGCTCCGCAGCCATGCCCATGATGCGACGCAGCGACGACCCGGCGCAGGCACCAAGGCCGAAGCGGCCGTTGTTCAGGATGTTCATGGCGACCTTGAAACCCTGGCCGACACCAGCAGCACCGCCAGTCTTCATGTCGGGACCACCGCCGAGCACGTTCTCAATGGGCACCTTGACGTTGTCGAAGAACACTTGGCACGTGTTGGAGCCACGGATGCCCAGCTTGTCCTCCGGAGGTCCGTGGGTCAGACCGCCAAAGCTGCGCTCCACGATAAAGGCCGTGACCTTGTCCTTGCCGTCCACTTCGGTCTGCGCGAAGACCGTCATGATCTCGGCCCAGCCGCCGTTACTGATCCAGATCTTGCCGCCGTTCAGGATGAAGTGCTTACCGTCTTCCGAGAGTACAGCGCGCGTCTTGATGGACGCAGCATCCGATCCACTGGAGGGCTCCGTGAGCGCGAATGCCGCAATGTGTTCGCCCGTGGCCAGCTTGGGCAGGTACTTGGCCTTCTGCTCGTCGTTGCCGTTGAGCAAAATGCCCTTAAGGCCGATCGACTGATGCGCCATGACCGTCACAGCCAGACTTCCGTCCGTGATCTCTTCGCACACGCGCGCGTAGCCAGTGTTGGACAGGCCGAGACCCTCAAGCTCTTCCGGGATCTGGAGACCAAACAGGCCGAGCTCCTTGATGTCCTGCAGCACCTGGTCGGGCACGACCTTGGTCTCATCGATCTTCTTCGAGTCCACCGTGCCAAAGTACTTGGCCACCGGCTCCACGAGCATCTGCAGCGTCTCCTTCTCGGCTTCCGACACCTGCGGGTACGGGAACGCGCGCTTGGCGTTGTTCACGCCCAGGAAAAGGCCGCGCGTGTACGAGACGCTCTCCGAGGCCTCAGCGGCCGTCTGCAGCATGCGCAGGCCTTCCATTGAGGCGCGCGGCCGCGCCAGTTGCTTGGCCGAGCGGAGCACCGAGAGCATCACCATTCTGGGTCTTGGACGAGGAGGCGAGTTGAGATGTGAGTGACTGGGCGTCGTTTTGGATCTCTTCGGACCTCTTCACGTCGGACGTGATCGCCGTTTTGGACGTGACCACGACCATACCGGTAATACCGGTACAGTCCTTGAAGTTTCTTACAATGACAAAATGGGCACCATGGGCGACCATCGGAATGATGTCACTGTTGTTGCAGCTCTGTTGTCATGCGCCTCCTTACAGCATCCATCAAGAGTAATCTTGAAAGCGTCATCATTGAGTGGATTCAGCAGATCTGCCAGCACGAACGGGTTAAAGTCGCAGCCCTTGGACCTATAGATTGGGCCTGACAGGATTCCCAATCACGTGAAGTCTATCA
Source organism: Elongisporangium undulatum (assembly GCA_023334555.1). NCBI lineage: Eukaryota > Oomycota > Peronosporomycetes > Pythiales > Pythiaceae > Elongisporangium > Elongisporangium undulatum. The sequence continues at coordinate 26,677 of JAADVF010000193.1, forward strand.
AACACATTATTAGTAGGTCAAGCCTCCTTGCGCACGAACGCGGCCACTTTGCGAGCCACTCCCTCGATGCGGTGTCTTCGCCAGTACTCTTCCTCCTCCTCGATGGCTTCCTCAGCGCGGATCTGCGAAATGAATTCCGCCATCTCGACTCGCGCTTCCTCGGCAGCGATGCGGCCCAGGCGCCCGCGGTAGATGCGCTGCAGCGTGACAGCAGCGGCCTGGTCGAGTGCTCTTTGTGCATCGATCTCCCGGCGCCGGAGCATCCACTTTTTGCCGGCGATCTTGCCCAGATGGCCACGATAGACGCGTTGAATCTGTAATGCGGCATGCGCTTCCCGCTTGGCCTGCTGATACTGCGTCACCAGGCGTCGGCGGTAACTCGTCTTCTTCTGCTCCTGCAGTTTGAATTTGCGCGCCTGTGCATGATGCGCCTTCGCGTCGTAGAGCGCGAGCTTCTTCTGCCTCAGCAGCGTGTTCTTCTGCTCACGCTCCATGCGCGGCCGCTCGGTCGTCTTGAGCGAGGACTTGTCAGTGTGCACACGATGGTTGTTCGCAGAGATGGACCAGACCGACTTCTGCTTCTTGAGCAGCGAGAGACCGCGGAAGTACATGAGCGTCATGCAAAAGAGGCCAAACTTGAGCGCGTTCTCCGTCTCGGTGAGCTCGTGGTCCATCTGCGACCCCTTGCGAACCGCTTTCTTCTTGCGGTTCATCTCGTTTGCTTGTACCTCGATGGGCTTCCACTTGTCCAGCGGTATGCCCTCGACCAGCTGCTCATCCTGGAGATTCTGCTCAGCCTCGAACACTCGGGACTCCTGCTCCAAGCGACGGAGATCATGCATGGCCAGTGGTCCTTCGCGCTTCAGACTGGGCACAAAGCCCATGGCCTTGCGCTCGGACTCGCGCTCGCCGAAGAGCCAGCCTTCAAGCATAAACTCCAGAATGTCCTCGACCACCTCGTACGCTGTCAGATTGGCCACAAGAACATTGTGCTCACGCTGGAGCGCCACCTGCACCTTGTCCTTCTGCTGCACTTGGATGAAGCCATGCAGCGCCTTGGTCTCAAACTGCGGCTCTTTCGTGACGAACGTCGCGTGGAACTCGTCATCCACAGCCTTGAGTCGCAAATGCTTGGACCAGACCTTGAGCTCGAAAGTCAGCTCTTCAAACAGATCACTCTTGCGCAACGTCACGCCTGAGCTACCGGACTTGACGGCCGCCATACAAACTTTCGACACAATCGTGAGGTCGGGACTCCGTTTGACGCGCTCTAACTCTTCTTGCAACGTTTCTATGCGGCGCTCGATGGTTACGTAAGATGCCTGCAAGTACGGCTTCCACTCACAGGGATTCGCACGGCAAGCCATGCAGCCGCCGTCGCCTAGCTCCTGCTCTTGCAAAAGAAGTCGTTTCTCTTCTAGAGTGCGACCTTGGAGAGCCTACAAGAGCAACATTATAGTCAAGACCCAATCAGTGAGCATGAAAATTGGGATAAGCACGTACGTCTTTGATCTCGCGCCGCTGCTTCTGAAGCGACTTCAGTTTCAGGGATTTGCCACGAACTTTGACCTTCTTCGACCCATTCTTGGCTTCCTCCCGTCGCTTCAGCTCTCGAGCCAATTGAGCTTCCTCGTCGCTGTCCGAGTCCGATATAATGTCTTCGGCTGGGGTTGCTCGCAACAGCTTGGACTCATTGAGTGGCTTCGCATCCGATTTTCCGCCCTGGAGAAACGTCTCCAGCTCATACTCTTCTTTCTCCGTGATCTGCGAAATCAGCAGCCGATCCAGCTCCTTCTCAAGCTCCAGTCGTAAGACTTTGGTCGGGAACCGTTGCAAAGTCGAGTGCAGCGTTTGCGAATCCATGAACTCGTTTCTCGTATTAGCTATTGCGCGTTGTAGCTCCTGGTAAACCAGCCGGCATCTTGCATCGATATCCATCTCGACCTTTTCATATGTTGTCTCCTGGCTGTGCTTCATGCGCGCAGCTTCCACCATATTCACGTTTATTTGTGGATCGTAGCGTAACAGTAAGTTCCGCGCACGCAGCAAGTCACTCGGTAGCTGGTATAATTCCTCTTCGGGTGTGTTGATAGCAGCCACAAGATCTTCTCTCGTCAATGTTGACGTTATTTTCGCCTCTGAGAGCAATTCACGCTTAGCAGCTTCGCCTCCAGCGACGATCGCGTGCAGATCTTCAGCCAGTTTCTTCATATTCAGAGGGTAATACACCGGATTCAGCAATTGGTCGTACTTACGCCACTCGCGCTCCTCTGTAGTGAGATCTGTGGCTTTCTGAGACCGCAGGAAGGCTGCCATATTGGTCGGCGCCTCGTTCTTCTTCTTTTGCTTTGTTCCAGGCGTGTCGTCACGGAAGCGAGTGAAGATCTTTCGCACTTGGATCTCTTTCCGCTCCAGCAGATTCCAGGGCGCCTTTAGAATGCGTTCAATCTCCAACTGCGAGAGAACTGCTAGTTGCTCTTCGTCCTTGGTCAGCTTGGGCGATGTACCATGCAGCATCATGCGGTAGTTCCCATTCTTCACCAGTCGTTCCTCCCAATCATATATTCGAGGGTGTAGAATCCGATCAATTAGAATCCACTCCCGCTCCTTCTTCTCCAGAGTCTCCTGCCCTTTCTTGTATTTACGTCGCAGCCGCTCCGCAGGAGTCATCATGGATGGCAATCTCGCCTTCATGGCTGACAGCTCGGCCCACAATACCTTGCTCGACCGTGCGCCAATGCAAGCATACTCTACGTTAAGCTCTTTCGCGATCTTTGACCCAACAGCGTCCATGGCAGTCGTTTCTGTACCGCCAACAATCAATGCCGCAATCATCGGCAAATGGTGCCTGTACTCAACCAAATCATTCTCCATTAAATCGCATTCTTGCAGCAGGTCGGCGTGGATCCCGGTCAACTCCTTCAGGCATGCCTCGATGTCCCTGACTTCCTCTTCTCGCTTGGCAAAGCGAAAACAATTCTGTCTGAACTGCGTTTCATTGTCACGAATCAATGCGTGCAGCTGCAGTCGCTCGTCATGCCGAAGCATCGATACTGCATTATCCTTTTCCAGATCCTTCGTATGACGAATCATCTGCAGCTCGGCCTCTCGAGCTTTGTCCTTGATCTCATTCGCCAGTTTGCGGGCCAGGCGCTTCTTTCGCTCACTCAACTCAATCGTGATGAACACATTATGGATCTCGTCTTTCTTGATCGGAAACAACTCTTGTTTCTTCAGGGCGTCCAATCGCTTGGCTTTGAGCGCGTCTTCCGCGAAGACTGCCGTTTTGGCCGTGACTTCAATGGAATAGATTGTCAGGACTGGAGCACCAATGACGACTTGGTAGGTCGCATGAACGCTGAGTGGCTTTGTCTGTGGGTCGTGGCGGATGACGAGTTTTCCCAAGCTATGTGGTGTGCACAACGCTATATCACGCTCATAAAAGCACTGTCCAATAGCGATTGGTTTCTGGAAGCCTTGAGCCGGGGCGACGCTACCATCTGGCATCGGTTGATTGGAAGGAAGAACGTACAGCATACCAGCAAGACGGCCGTTCTGGTACCCAACTGAGCGGAAATGGCCCTGGAATACGATGGATACTGTCAGCGAAAGTACAGCAACTCCGGTCTCAATCCCAGGAAGACGAAAGCTGTGCGATCGACTATGATGAGGAAGAATTTGGCACTGTGCGTCACTAAGAAGCGTGATTGGCGCAATCTTTTGATCAAGGATGACTGCTCTGCCTCTCGAGGAGATATCACCGCTTGTGTAGAGCTGCTCAAGCGCCGATGCCATTTCGGCCAAAGAGCCGACCACAGACGCTGAATGGTGCCCAGTTAAAGCAAACTCGCTATCTTCTCGTGCAAAATACTCTTCTCCGTCCCCAAATGTGTACTTTCGAAGCAGAAAATGAGCCGCCAGCTCGTCATTCGTTTTCAGAAACGCAAGCGCGAGGCAGTTTCGAGCTGGCAGATTTACCAGACGCTGAATTTGCTCCTTCTTGATTGATCTATGTTGATAATCAGGGTGCTTTTCTATGATGTCAACTTCCGTGGGATCGATGTACTTGTAGTAATGCGCAAAGTTCACTTGAAAATCCAGTATCACCCATTGCTTTTCTTCGACAGAGCGATCAGCGTGTTTTTTCGAGCGAACGCGTTCCGCAATATCAAGGTCAGTTTGCATGTCGGAGGCACCAAAATGCGAGATTTTACCCACAGCGTTGACTCCTTTTAAGAGTGGTTCCGCCGTTGCCTTGTCCTTCATGGCAGCCGCTAGCTTTAGCGCAGCAAGACTTGTTTCGAGTGCATGCGTTTTCGCCCCAAAGTCACTCAACGCTACTTTATTCCCAGCTATATCCGCCTTCAGACGGTCTCTATGCGCGAAAAGACTTGAAGATTTGTTTGTCATGCTATCAATATCGCGTATGAGTTCGCGCAAGAACACGGTACGATGCACGCGCTGCAAACTTCCTTCGACACGCAGACGAGTATCAAAATATTCTGTGGAGCCTGCTTCTGCCCGCCTCATTTCGTCTTGAAACAATTCCAGCCGTGCAATAACAAGCTCATGAACCTTCGTCGTCTTTTCAAAGTCTTCAAACAATTTCTCGCCATCCTCGCGAGTCGATAACACCAGATCGTTACCACGTTCAGCGGCTAAGGCGAGTCGCTGAATCATTTCTTCGCAAAACCCTTCATTTCGCTTGATCAAAACACTCAAGCGTTGCAGCAGCTGGTCCTTCCATGCCAAGTCTTGGGTTTGAAGCTTAACCTCACTCTGGAGCCGTGCAACTTCGTCGTGTTTCAAATCCAAGTCGGTCATCAAAGAATGCATTTCAGCTTGGGTGATCGGAACAATACGCACAGTTCCGAGACCAGCTTTGGCGATCATGCCAGTGCTTTTGGCTTTAACCAATACGCGCTCCAGGTTTCTCACCTCGAGTTCTTTGGACTCAAGCAACTTCGTTAAAGTATCGAGCTCTTGCCGTTTGACAACCGATTCTTCCTTTTGAGAGATTTTCAGCTCATAAAAATGCGTCAAATCCTTCGCAACGTTCTGTCCGCCTTCAGTAAGCTGCTCAAAGTGCTCAAACAGAGGCGATGTGTCCAGAAAATACAGCTCCACGGCGCTCGATACAAGCTCGTTCTGCTCGAAATCTCGCTGGAATTTCTTGAGTGCATCGCGCTTCGCCTGTTGCAAAGCGAGCCGTTGTTGCTGAAGCTGGATCTGAAATGCCTCTCTCTCGTTTTCTGCTCGCTCGGCTTCGATCTCGTGAATTTGCTTGGTCATGTCGGAATTGCGCTCACTTCGGTTCTCTTCATCGCATACCTGATCATGGTATTTGCGCGAATACGCGTCTTCTAACTCCATTTCCACACGCTCCTGGATCAAGCGCGCTTGGAATTCTTTTTGCTGTTCCATTTGGGTGAAAAAGTTCTTCTGCTCCTCCGCTTCTCTGCGTTGAATACCGAGCAATGTCTCTTTCTCCTGGATCTGCCTTTCCATGATCTCACGTTGGCGGTTCCGTCGTGCTGCTTCCAGCTCTTCGTACTTGGAGAGTTGGGCGGCTTCGTGATCCTGCTTCAATTTTTTTCTTTGTTCCTCGTCGTACAGGGCTTGCTGATATCGCTCCAGTAAGATTTCGGTTGCCCCTGAGCCATCAAGTTCGCGATCATACAGCTCTTGCTGGATCCATTTAATACCGTGCTCCGCGTACAACTCTGCAACACGGTCACTCAACTTTGTGGCAGGAATACTATCACATGGCGGTGCCTCCAGCATCGGGACGGCAGCAGCAGAGTCATTGATTACATTGAAAACCAACGGAGGAACTTGCATCACAGGATTAATTATCGAAATAGGCTGGATCGACTCTTGGATAGGCGCATCAGAAGCAGTAGCAATTGGGATAACCTCAGCTAACGCCAACTGCCGGAAAAAATCGTAGCAGAACGAGGATCGCTCCTGGAAAACCTCATGGCCACATTTCAGCCATGAGATATGCAGTTGCGGTTTCTGTCTCATCAGATCGCACGATAAGCATGCTTTCAAATCCGCACTCAGCTCGCTATCCGGAAATGACTGGATGAGTTTATCTACTTGCGATGCAGGGACGAGGCCATTCTGGGTCCCATGAACTACGAGAACAGTAAAAGGGGCCGTCACAAGAGCCGAAATATTCCCAATGTTCTCGCTGACTGCTTTGTTTTTCGTTACTCCATGCAGCAGCATGCGAAGCAATTCGAGATTTGAGCCCTGTAAAAAACTCTTGCGAGAATCAAAGAATGCTTCCATCGCTTTCTGGCGACTGGAAACCACTTGGGTCGTGTAAAAGTTGCTGAATAAGCATGCGAGGAGAGACTCGTGGGCTTCTGAAGGGTTTCCTCCATTGATTACTCGCTTGAATTTGAGGAACTCATGGCGCACTGGATCATCGATGCCAACAAGTCCGTTAAATAGCACGAGACCTCGTAATGATCGTGCAAAACGGTCTAAGATCGGGTGGGTCTGCGATCGCAACGGGATCTCCACAGTCATGAACTGCAATGCAACGCTTCCACCTGTGCCGATGCCGACAAGATAGTGCGGAATTGCGGCAATCCCAGTCTTCGGTTGAATGAGCCATTCTCGCGTTGTATGCATGAGATGCTCCAATAGCTTCGCATACGCTGCTGCTAATTTCTCGTTGTTCCACAGCTGCTTCCGATTTGTTTTCACTGGGAAACCGCACAAGAGGATCTTACCGCGTGGGAAATGCACCAGCCACGGCTGAAAAAAGCTTGCAAGCGTACCCAGTCGCTGGAATGAATCAAGGAATATCGTAAATCGGCATGGTACGAAAGTAGGAGCTTGCTCTGAGTCTTCATTGTTCTGGTGGGGATTCATTGGTTCTGTTTGTGGGGCGTTGCCGTCGTCGTGGGTGAGAATCGCATATGATATACTCGTCTCGCCATCAAGCTGATACGCTGGCCATTGACTTTCAGATGACACGACCAATAGACCATCGTCCTGAGCAGCATACTTCAGATTCAGAGGACTCATTTGGTTATCGGTTTTATCGTTTTCATCCATAAGCCCCGACTCATCGCGATCCGAGGACACTTCACGTAATTCATGTGCGGATCCTTTCCGACTGCTCAGCCCAGACATAATATGATGAGGTCGGTTCCGCTGCATGTTCTCCAGCTCCTTCAACGCTCGTTTGCTGCGATTGTGAGCCCAACTGGGCAAATAAGTCGACGGAGATGTCCCTTTGTCTGCTGATGTCCAAGCCGCATGATCATCATGTGAGTTGCGTTTACTCAACGAGGCAAGGTCCAGCGTTTGAGAGAATTCCCGCGATTGTCCTGGTGCGGATTGCTTGGCTCGTTGGACCCTTCTCAGTTTCCGGGCCTGCTTCGTTTTCTTCTTGATGATTGCTCGCACAGACTCGTTGTCCACTTGGCTTACCTGCAATCGTTGGAAAAAGCGAATGAAGTCGTCGCGCGTGAAGTATACTCGCGAGCGTCCGCTGGAAATCGCCAGAACGCATTCCTCAGCATCGTGCTCATCCCAAGATTGACTGGGAGCAATACGGAGCTCCACAATAGCTGCCATGAATTCTTCAACGCCGACAAGTCCGTCATGTCTGCGATCAAAGTGCAAATATGACGCAGACAGGTCGATACCACGAGAGTAGGCTTCCTCCAGCACTTGTCGTAGCGCGTGCAAGAGATATTGGCTGGCAGGAACCGAAGGCTTTGCGGTGTCTGCTTTAGATGATCCATAGTGGCCCACCGTTGGTCGCGGCTTCATGATTCCAGTCTACGCGACGGTTCACGAGGCCGTTTAAATATGCCATGGGGTGTGCCTGTTCATCACCAACACCACAAACCTCCCCAATAATTGGCTAACAGCAAAATGCTCGCCTGCTAGCCATGGCAAAATTTTATCACAATGGATTGAGTGCTGTGCAATGCGACAAGTCTTCGCTCCATCTTGACCAAATAAAAATGCTCAAAAACGCAACAACAAATAAGTAGAGTAGCAAAGGAGTATAAAGAAGCAGCTATTTTCTCGGTTCTTACCAGTAGACGGAAATGTGCTGAAGCTACATTTGCTCTGCGAACGGGAGTGTGAGACTGACTAGCTTCACGATCTCTTCTGTTTTCTTGCGTCGGTTCTTGGTCTGTTTGGAGACATTCGTCCACTTTTCTCCGTGCTTTGGGTCAGCGCTTACGCAACGTTTCAAGACCTTGCCAGCATCTTCCTTAGAGTTGCCATGCTTCAGCTCAAAGAGGTAATAAAAAGCCCAGCCGTCACCGAAGTCGCTGTCCAGCTGCACTGTTCGCTCCAGCCACTTGCGCGCTTTGGAGTACTTGCGTTCTTGCCAGAAGAGCTTCGCGACTGACAGGCACACGGCCGGATCGTTGTCCTTGCGCTTCAGAGCAGTGAACGAAGCACGCTTTTGCTGAGCACGTGGAGCGATATCAATTGATTCTGCGAGCAGGATTCCTGACTCGGGGCATTCCTGAAGCGCCTTTGCCATGAGATTTTCTTGACCTTTCGGGTTTGCCCATCGAGCTTCCAATCGAGCAGCCTCCAGCCAAAGAAATTCATTCTTCTGGTTCTTCAAGCGCGCCATTTCCAGCACCGAACGAGCTTTGATGACACCATTTGCCTTTTCTTCGAGCCGACTCGCCAGCGTCCACAAAGGGATACACTTCGGATTATGCTGAACTCCTTCACGGTAAAGCTTCTTGGCCTTGTCATAGTTTGGCGGATCCTGCATTTCATAGAATTGACCTGCCATCATGAAGAGCTTCGGGAACTCAGGGTATAGTCGAATACCCTCCAACAACAATTCTTCCTCGACTTGGGGAGTCTCGCCACGCTCGCGTTCCAGGAGCGCGGACTTCATCCAAACATGTGGGGACGGCGCTTGGGCTCGCGCCTTCGCGAGAAGAGCCCGAGCCAATTCAATTTCGTCGTTTTCCCACTCCAATTTAACGGCAGCAAGCCAAATGGCTTCGCTGTTCGGGTTTTCGCTGAAAGCTTGACGAAGAATCAAGCGTGCATTCTCCACAGATCCGTTGTTCCACACTTCCTTTGCCGCCATGAGCCACAAAATCTCGGCCTTCGGGCAGGAAGTGACAGCTTGCTGCAGCAGTTGTTCCACTGGCTCACCGCTTTTGCCTTCGTTGACTTGCTTTTCAAGAGCAACAGCACGCAGCCAAATGGACTTTTTACCTGGGAAGGCCTTCAGAGCGTATGCATAAATGGCCTTTGCTGTCAAAAGAGCACCGCGGCTGATACTGTTTTCAGCATCGTCTATCCATGTCCGCTTACGATCTTCAGCTTCAACACCAACATCCAAGCAAGCGCGCACAATAGCTGCACACGTCAGAGGAGCCTCTGCTTGTTCGCAAGCCTCAGCTTCCTTGAGCCACATTTCACGGTTGACGACAACTTGGTGCTTCTGAAGCGACTTCAGTGCCAATTGAATAATGCGCTCAATCATTTCAGGGTTCCGACCCTGGGCTTCTTCCAACTTCGCAGCCGTGATCCAGATCGATGGCTCGGTCGGAATGGCCGAACGTGCCTTGTTCAACGTCTTCTTTGCATTTTCGTATGTTTCGAGGCGTGCCAACGCCAACCAGAGATCAACTGACTGGGGCACACACTCAACAGCTCGCCCCAGTAAGACCCGAGCTCCTTCAATGTCTTCTAGTTCAATCAGCGCCTTCCATAGCTTGACAGAGTTGGGGATGAATTCAAGAGCGCGTCGCATCACTAACTTCTTCAGATCATCATCTTTCTCCAATTGCGCTGCTTGCAGCCAGACCTTGACAGATTTCGGGACGTGGCGAACAGCCTTGGCCAGAATTGTCTTGGCGTTCTCTGGGTTTTGCAGTCGAGCGGCTTCGAGCCACACGTCCTCCTGGGTCGGGCAGCATTCACAGCCCTGTGCGATGATTTTGCGCGCCTGCACGATCTTACCAGCGACTTCTTCGAGCCGCGCCGCAGCGATCCAGCCAGGTCCATGCTTGGGGTTTGTCAACGTCACGGATCGCAGCAGCAGACGCGCCTTCTTGATATCGCCGATCTCTGCATCGCTGGAGAGCTTCACAGAGTTCAGGTCCGTCAAGTAGCCCTTTGGGTCCACGACCGTCTGTCCAGACACGGAGTCCGACATCTTATCCAGCTTCAAGGACAGAACAGCCCCACGCGCTTCCGCCAGCCCGTTCATGCTGGACGAGATCCCGGGCGTTTCAGCGCCACCGCCGACTGCAGGCGTGAGCGTGCCGTTCACAGCATTGCGCGTCGTGTTCTGCGTCAAGATATCGTCGGGCATAGGCGCGAACCGCTCGTGCCTCTTCTGTTGCTTTTGGTTCGTGAGCGAGTAGTCGCCAATGTCTGGGATGGCGTCCCACTGCTCATCAGTCATGGTCTCGAGCCCGGCCTTGAGGTCCGCAAACTGGTCGCTGATCTTCGGCCGGTCCTGTCGCGAGCGCTTCAATTCCTCAAGCATTCGCACTTCGCGGCGGCGCTTGCGACGTGAGTCCATGCGCTCGTCGATCGCCTCGTAGAGGTCGTCGGCCTCGCGATCGTCCTGGTCGTAGGGCGTGTCCTGGAAGAGCCCCACGGACGAGTACCCAGAGAACTCATCGTAGTTCGTCTCACTGTAGTCGCCAAAATCTTCGTTGTCGTCTTTCTCGCGGCCGAACCCGCCCATACCAGCTGTGCCAGAGCCTCGACCGGCAGCGCCGCGGCCGCCCGGCGGCGGGCCGAATCCGGCGCCGGGAGCAGTCGGAGGAGCCCCCGGAGGCGCATCCGCGGCGCGCGCTGGACCGATATCCGACCGAGTGGTGAAACCGATGGCGCCTCGGCCGAGGCCGGGGACGTAGTTGGCTGGCGCGCCCGAGGCGTACGTGTTGCGGAGCCGCTGCCCCAAGCCACTCATGCTTGCTGCTGCGTGTGCTGCCTGCCGCCTGCGCGTCGCTGTTCGAATCCCGAAAAGTGTGGTTAACTTATCTGATATGGATTTCATCAATTGTATCATGTACCCGCTAGTTAGTCATTGTTTAGTGTAGGGCGATATTATACTAGTATTTTATCTAGTTGTAGCTAGTACTAACTACTAGTCGATTCCATATCGGCGCGAGTCGTGACTTGGTCGACTTGATTGGCTCAACCTCACAAGAGAGAGAGAGAGAGGCGAGCCAAAGCACGAGCAGAGCCCCTCGAGCAGCCATGAAGAAGACGCGCATGTCCATCGATGACATCCACGCCATGGTCGGCAGCATCCGAAAGAACGTGCTCAACATGCGCGTGACCAACATCTACGACGTGCAGAGCGCCGGCGACCGCAGCGGCAACAGCAAGACGTACATCCTCAAGCTGCACCAGCCGCCCTTCCCCAAGGTCTTCCTGCTGCTGGACTCGGGCGTGCGCTTCCACACGAGCAAGTACGCGCGCGACGCCTCCAGCAGCACGTCGCTACCTAGCCAGTTCACCATGAAGCTGCGCAAGCACCTGCGTGGCAAGCGGCTCGTGTCGCTCACGCAGCTGGAAGGCGATCGCGTCGTGGACCTCACGTTTGGCGCCGAACACATGCAGTGCCACTTGATCCTCGAGCTCTACGCGTCCGGAAACATCATTCTCACGGACGAGAACTACACGATCCTGTCGCTGCTGCGCACGCACAAGTTTGACGAGCAGGTGAAGATGGCCGTGAAGCAGGTCTACCCCGTGCAACTGCTGGAGAAGAACGCCGACGCAGCGCCACCCATGGACACACCGGGGCATCTCATGGCTGCGGTGGACGCGTTTTTTACGGCGCTGGATGAAAAAGTGGCCGCTGGCAAGGGCAAGAAGAAGCAGCAGACGCTCAAGCAGGTGCTGCTGGCCAAAGAGACGTCCTTTGGTGGCCTCGGCCCAGTGATCATTGAGCACTGCATCGTCAGCGCCGGACTCGCGCCTTCGCTCAAGATCAAGGCTGGTGTCGACTTCCGAGCACTGGGTAATGCCGCTGTGGCGAAGCTGTTGAGCGAATTGCAGAACGGCTGGACGATCTTGGAGAAACTGCAGGCCGACCAGCAGACAGTCGTGGGCGGCACCGTCTCTGAAGATGGCACGGTCTCGAACTCAACTGAGGCGGCTGACGCGGCCCCCAAGCAGAAGCGCGGTTTTATCATCCTGAAGGACCGCGCGGACGAGAGCGCGCCGGAGCAGTTCGAAGAGTTCACTCCGTTCTTGTATGCGCAGCATGCCGACAAGCAAGTGCGCAGCTTCGATACGTTTGATGAGGCAGTGGACGAGTATTTCTCTCGCTTTGAGACCGAAACGGCCGAAGTGGCCAAGCAAAGCGCGCAAATCGCCGCGGAAAACAAGCTGGCGAAGCTCAAGAAGAACCAGAAACAGCAGATCGATCAACTGCTGGAAGTCCAAGAAATGAGTTTGAGACAAGCTCAACTGGTGGAAGCGAACCAGCAGGACGTGGAGAATGTGCTGCTGGTCATTCGAAGTGCGCTGGCAAGTGGAATGGACTGGCGTGGTCTGGAGGAACTCGTCCGTTATGAACAAAAGAATGGCAACCCTGTGGCCAGTCTAATTCGGAAGATGGACTTGGAAAAGAATCGAGTGTCCATTTTGCTGTGTGACGGCGACGACGATGAAGATGAGGAAGAAGACGAAGGACAGCAAGACAAACAAGCGCACGAGATCTGGATCGATTTGTCGCTCTCTGCTCTGGCAAATGCCCGCGAAATTTACTCCAAGAAGAAGAAAGCGGGGGAGAAAGTGAAAAAGGCTGCGGATGCAACCGACAAGGCGATTCAAATTGCTGAAAAGAACACGAAGAAGACCGTGGAAAAGCAGCACATGAAGCGGAACACGATCTACCAGCGACGCAAGATCCTGTGGTTTGAAAAATTCCACTGGTTCCTGTCTAGCGAGAACTATTTGGTGATTGCTGGCAAGGATGCGCATCAGAATGAGCTGCTGGTGAAGCGCTACTTGCGCAAGGGAGATGTGTATGTGCACGCCGACCTGCATGGTGCGGCAACTTGCATTGTTCGTAACCGTGCTGCGACCGACAAAATCATTCCGCCAGTTCCAGTTGCTACGTTGGAGCAGGCGGGTTGCATGAGTGTTTGCCGAAGCAATGCATGGACGAGCCAAGTGATTTCGAGTGCTTTTTGGGTTCACTCGGACCAGGTTTCCAAGACTGCCCCGACTGGTGAATATCTTTCGACGGGTAGTTTTATGATCCGAGGCAAGAAGAACTACATCCAACCTTCGCGCATGGAGATGGGCCTCGCGATCGTGTTTCGCGTTGATGAAAGCTCCATTGGCAACCACCAGTCTACTGATTTCGATGGAAGTGATTTGAATCAGGAATATACTGACCAGTCCCAACCGGAGAACGAGTCAAGCTCGATTAACCAAGATGACAAGACGGAAGAAATCGAGCCAGCTGAGGAAGCTGCGGAAGACGAAAATGATGCCCCAGTGGAGACGGAAACTTCAACGCCCACAATCTTAGAAGCTGAAGCTGAGGATGTTGTGGATGATGCTGAAGAAGAGGAGGAGCCAAAAGCAGTCCCGCGCGAAGGAAAAAAGCGTTTAACTGCGAAGGAGCGCCGGGACCTGAAGAAGGGCAAAATTCTAGGGGAACCAGAAGAAAACAAACCCAAGGAGGCGGAATCGCGCCCCAAGCCAAAGAACAATGAACCACCTGCTACTCACGGAAACACTCGCGGCAAAAAGGGAAAGATGAAGAAGATGAAGAAGAAATATGCCGACCAAGACGAAGAGGATCGTCGCTTACGGATGGAAGCTCTTGGACATGCTGTGACCGATGAGAATACCAATGACAGTGTGGATGCGAACGATGGCGAAAGTGACGACGATAATGACGCGAAAGCAGGCGAAGCAAACGGAAAGCCCACGGTCGATGACGAATACATCCGCCAGCAGCGCGAGAAGAAAGAAAAATACCTCGACGAGCAAGAGGAAGAAGCCGAGGGCGCTGACTTCTTTGATGCGTTCACCGGCTCACCTTCGCCTCACGATTTGGTTCTTTTTGCTATGCCAATGTGTGCGCCTTATTCGTCCTTGAACAAGTACATTTACAAGGTAAAGCTCACGCCAGGTTCTCAGAAGAAGGGCAAGGCTGCCAAGCAAGCAATGGAGTACTTTATTGCCTCAAACTTAAAGGCAGAGAAGGACAATGCCGCACGGATTGCTGCTCAAGCCGAGCAGGGGATTGTTAAGCCCAATGACGAGCCAGTTCCAGATGTGGATCCAGTATTTTTGCAGCGAGAGCTCTTGAAATGCATTCCCGAAAACGAGTTGGTCAACTGCATGGTTGGCCCCGTGAAAATCTCAGGCGTCGGTCTATACGGCTCGACGTCGGGAGCGAAAAAGGGCGGTGCCGGTAATCGTGGGAGTAAGAAACCGAGCAAAGGCAAGAAGAAGTAGTGGGTTTACGTTCATCCTCGATCCATGAAAGCTCCACCAGCGCGATTTCTACTGCATGATTTCATTATGGTCGGTAATAAATTGCTGTGGTTCGCTTTAACAAACAAGCTTTATCCGTGTTATCAGCATGTTTGGGACGTTTGTGTCGAGTTGCAAGTTAGTGTACTTACTATCTCGTATATATCTATGTAAGTGGTGTGTCGCCAGTGTGTGAAGCACGATGAGCGCTAGTGACTCGCTATTTCTCCAATGTTTGAAAATGGATCATGGAAATAGCTGACGACAGCAATTGCCTCTGTGTTGTAAATTCGATCAAGGCAAAAATACAAACAAACTCAACGCTACTTTTGTCAAAAGTACTAGTGCCAGGAGATGCAGCAAGCGCATCAAAGTGCAAATGGTAGGACTTCAGAGAACGTTGGTCATCTGGCAATGCTCCTTTCGATCCGATTCGCTGCGTGGTTTTCCTGTGCTCATACACGTTGGTACTCTCAGACATGATGCGCACTGGAGTCGCCATTGACAGCATGCCACAGTACAAAGATCTCGAGCCAAGCTCCGGGATGTTCTTTGGCCCGTATGCGTACTCGGACGGCCATGTCATGTACAATGACTCGGATGCGAAGACTCTGCCGGTGTGGTCGTACAAGTTTGATACTACGTCCATGGGCATGCGAGCGGTGGCGCAGCATCTGAATGTGAGTTCGTGGTCGCCATGCATCTTTTACAAGACGCCGTGTGAGGTGGACACAGTTGGCTACCCGACGGTTCTAAAAATGTTCGATTCGCTTGTGGAAGCTGTGGCCGAGCGCAAGCTGTCACGCATAGATGAGCTTTCAAGCCTGACTCTACGTATCAAAGCTGCGTACTTTGATCGATTCCACCATTTCATATTCCCGTTTATCTTCAAGTATTCAAAGACGCGAACTGTTCAAGCGATTCACTACGATACCAAGACGCTTTCGTCCAGTACATTTCAGTTTTGCGGTCGTGGGCGAGTTCATCCGTACGCCTGTGGTGATATTTGGACGAATTATCGGCATTCTTGCCAACCTTCTAATACCGCATGCGTTAGTAAGGGCTTGATGTGGTCGCACGCTCAGCGTCGAATCAAAGCTTTGCAAGCGAGATATGCTGGGATGCAGTTGGACATGCTTCTCTTGGACGCAATGGCGGATTTGAGTTCGCAAGGAGTCTCGTTTCAAGGACGGCAGAGCTACGATGTGGTGATGATCACTCGCATTCGAAAGTGTTCAAGTGAGATCAGTGTGGCAAATTCAGTCGGCCAGCGAGAATGCAAAACAGTTGCAGTTGATGATTACCGCTACGAGGGAACAATGTACACCTCCAACGTGGTGGACTGGTATCGTATCATAGGCAC